>SNQJ01S0184572.1:0-18845 GCA_010110895.2 Picea sitchensis
TATGAAGGTTAGTGATAATAATGATTATATGGTTTCAATATTATAGAAATAAGTGATGGAATGCATTAAAAATTATTTAGGTTAGGGTTTAATAGTTTTAGGGATTTATAGATGTAGCAATCATGGTCTATATGAGTTATATGTGATAGGGGTTTGTGGTCGTTTTATAGAAATTATTAATGTTAACGTTTACTATTAATTATTATAATATATGGTGATTATATGAGTTAAAGGCTATTCATGATATAAATTATAATTTTTAGGGTTTATAAGGATTATATATATGATAGGAGTGCATGCTTAAGGATTTATAAAGGTTATGGGGTTTGGGGTTATAGGTGTAGAGTTTGAGGTAATTGGGAATAGGTATTATAGTAAAAAATGGTTAAAAATTATATAAATAGGGATTGAGGGTTATATTAGTTAAGGGTTATGGGTTACAATAATTAACATTTATAGGGTAATGTGCTAATGATTATAAAGTTAAGGGTTATTTGTTGGAGTTAATGGTTATATAGATTATATTCATAAATGTTAGGAGTTGTTGTTATAGAAATTATAAGTTACAAGGGTTAGGGATTACATAGATAAGCACATATATATGGATTGTAAGATAAGGTTATGTGGATAAGGGGTTATGATTATAGAAGTTAGGTGTTATGTGTTGGAGTTAATGGTTATATAGATTATATTCATAAACATTAGGGATTATTGTTATAGAAATTATAGGTTATAGGGTTAGGGATTACATAACGTATATAAGATTGCAAGATAAGGTTATGTGGATAAGAGGTTATAAAGCTTAGTGATAATAATGATTATATGGTTTCAATATTATATAAATAATAAGTATTGAAGGAAGACATTAAAAATTATATAAAATCATATAGGTTATGTTTTAATAGTTTTAGTGATTTATAAATGTAGCAATGATGTTATATATGGGTTATATGTAATAGGGGTTTGTGGTCATGATTTATATGGTTATAAATTATCAATTTTTGAGTTTATAATGTTTAGTATTAGTAACTATAGCATATAATAAGTAAGTTATATGAGTAAAAGGAACATATATTATATCTAATATACCATATTATTGATATTATAAATTATAATTTTTTAAGGTTTATAAGGATTATATATAGGATATGAGAGAGTCTTGGAACTTAAGGATTTATAAAGGTTATGAGGTTTGAGGTTATAGGTGTTTGAGATTGAAGTCATTGGGAATGGGTATTACAGTAAAAGATGATTAAAAATTATATAAATGATGTGTTATGAGTTTGTAGATTAGATGTTAATGATTAAAGAATATATATATATATATATAATTTTTTAAAGGTTTATAAGGATTATATATGGGATATGAGTGTATGCTTAAGGGTTTATAAAGGTTATGAGGTTTGGGGTTATAGGTGTTTGAGATTGAAGTCATTGGGAATAGGTAGTATAGTAAAAAGATGATAAAAAAATTATATAAATGATGTGTTATGAGTTTGTAGGTTAGATGTTAATGAATTAAAAGTATATATATATATATATATATATATATATAAAGTTAAGAGAAATAGGGGTGAAAGTGGTAGTGGATTATTCAAATTCAAGATTTTAAGGATTTATTATTAGAGTTTTAAGGATTAAGAGTTATGTTAATATTTAATCATTATAGTGGATATATTTAGGCGCTTATGATTATATGTATTAGGAATAATAAATTATAAATATTAAAGGGTTGTATATGTTACAGGGTTAAGTATATATATGTTAAACATTAGGTTTAATTAAATTTAAATATTAAGGGTTATATATGTTACAAGGGTTAAGTATATATATATGTTAAACATTGATTTTAATTAGATGGATATGTTATAGGTATTAGTTGTGAAATGTTATATTATTTAAGGGTTAAGTATATATATATATATATATGTGTGTGTGTGTGTGTGTGTGTGTGTGTGTGTGTGTCAAGCATTAGGTTTTAATTAGATGGATAGGTTATAGGTATTAGTTGTGAAATTTTATATTATTTATGAGTTATATATGGAAAGGGATAGGATTTATGTAGATGTTAAACATTAAGTTTAATTAAATGGATAGGTAATAGGTGTTAGTTGTGAAATGTTATATAACTCATAAATAATATAGGAAAGGGATATGATTTATGGGTTATAAGTTATAGGTTATAAGTAGTTATAGTGGTAATATTAATTATAGGTGCTAAGCATAAGGAATTATAAAAATTTATATTTATAAAGGTTTATAATACTTATAATAATTAAAATTATAATATTTATCCGAGTTATGAGGGTTCAAGATTGATGTTTATAGAGGTTAGAAGTTATATGTTGAAGAGGTTTAGGATTTAAAGATGATAAAGGAAAGGGATAGGATTTATGGGTTATAAGTTATAGAGGTTAATAGTTATAGTGGTAATATTAATTATAGGTACCAAGGATAAGGAATTATAAGGGTATATTTTATAAGGTTTATAATATTTATAATAATTAAAAAATTATAATATTTATCAGGATTATGAGGATTAAGGATTGATGTTTATAGAGGTTAGAAGTTATATGTTGAAGAGTTTTAGGATTTAAAGATGATAAGAGTTAGGGATTAAATGGATTAGGAATTAAATGATGAGTTGATGATAACATGAGTTATGGATTTTTCATTTTAGAGTTTATATGGTTTAGATTTTATAATGGTTAGGAAGGTTGTGTGTTATAAGAGTTAATGATTATATGGGTTATTAGAATAACATATTATTATGGATAATGGTTTGGAATTATAGAGAGTGAAGTTTATGTGTTAGAGGTTATAAAAAGATAGGTATTAAAAGGCTATGGATCATAATGATTAAAGAGATTAACTATTAACAATTATAATTGTTGAGGAATAAGTGTTATATGTTGGGGTTTATAATTGTTGATAATTATAAATATTATGTAGTTTAAGAGTTAACGTTATTGAATTTATAAGGATTATTTTCTATATATGTTAAGGGATAATGAGTATATTGATATATGTGTAATGCATTAAAAGGTTACATGGTTTGTAGGTCATATTAGTTATGTGTACATGTCTTAGGTATAGGGTTTATATGGGTTAGGATTCTAGCAATATACATGTTTCTGGTTATAGATATTAATGGTTTTAGGAATTATAGTAAGTTTTAATAAAGAGGTTTAGCTATAGGGGTATGGAATTATAGAGGCTATATAATTGGTAATATAGGTTGTGATTTATAAGGGTTATGAAAAGTAATAGTTTAGGGTTACATGAGTTGGTGGTCATCTGGGTAAATAGATATGATGGTTATGGATGATAACATGTAAGAATTATAAAGGTCGGGTTTTATAAGATCTATGGATACAAATGTTTAAACATTATAAAACTTATGGGTTAGAAAGGTTAGTTGTTGGGGGAAATAGGTGTAGGGGAATATGTGTTTGGGCTTTGTGGTTATACAAGATAGTGTTACAAAGGTTTAGGATTATAGGGTTATAAAGATTAGAGATACTAGGTATTGAAAAGTTTAGAATTTATGCATTGTGTTAGAGATTGCATGGGTTGGATTTTATGGCATTATAGGAGTTACATGTTGGGTTATAAGAATGAGGGTTTATATAGGTTATTTCTTAATTATGGGTGATAGGTGCCATGGTGTTTATCATGTATTGGGGTTACAGGCATTAGAGTACATTGAGGGTTAGTGGTTAAGGGTTATAGTGGTAAATCCTTATATGAATATGTATTAGATGTTTAGGGATGGTAGATGTTATAGTAGTTAAGGGTTATATAGGATAGCAAACATAAGTTATATAGAGGTTGATGTTAAGGTTTGTAGGGGTTAGGAGGTTTAATAATGGTAACTAATATAATGTTTATATAGGGTTTATGAGTTATAGGTGTTAATATTAAGTGGTCGTAAGGGTTGATAATGGTAACTATTATAATGTTTAAGAATTGTGATAGATATAGGGTTTATGAGTTATAGGTGTTGATATTAAGTGGTTGTAAGGGTTGTGGATTAGAAGTTATAATGGTTAGGACATATGAATTACATGTTTTAGGGTTGAGGATTGTATCGGTTAAATATTATAAGGATTATAATTTATAGAGGTTAATGTTAAGGTTTGTAGGGGCTATGAGGGTTAATAACGGTAACTATTATAATGTTTATATAGGGTTTATGAGTTATAGGTGTTAATATTAAGTGTTTGTAAGGGTTGATAATGGTAACTATTATAATGTTTAAGAATTGTGATAGATATAGGGTTTATGAGTTATAGGTTTTAATATTAAGTGGTTGTAAGGATTGTGGATTAGAAGTTATAATGGTTAGGACAAATGAATTACATGTTTTAAGGGGTGAGGATTGTATCGGTTAAAGATTATAAGGATTATAACTTATATGGATTAGGAATTATAAGGGTGATGCGTTTTGGATTATATGAGTTAAATACTAACTCTTAGAGAGTTGGGGGTTATATGGTCTAGGGTTGATTAAGGTTACAATGTTTAGTTGCTAGATTAGAAGTTATAATGGTTTAGGGCATAAGAATTAAATGTTATAAGGGTTGGAAATCATGAGTTAAAGGTTATAATAATTATAACTTATATGGATTGAATGGGGGTTATATGGTTGATTAAGGTTACAACTAAGCATTGTAACCTTAATGCTTAGTTGTTAGGGATTATAGGTGTAAAAGACTAGGAATTAAATATCATAGGTGATAGGGGTTAAGGGTTATCTGAGAGTTGGTGCTATAATGCTTTAGAGTTATAGGGTTACAAATATTAAGGATGCTAGGGATTTTAGGCTTAGGACTTAGATAGTTTAGGGGTTACATGGGTTTGATGATAGGGGTTATATAAGTGGGTTTATAAGGTTAGGGCTTAAATGGTTAAATAGGTTACATTATTATAGAGTTATAGTGGGGCTTAATATTGATATGGATTAGGTTTGGGGTTATAGGGGTTATGAATTATGGAGGATAAGCATTATAATGGTTATGGTATATTACAATTATATGTGGACAAGGTTATGTGAGTTATATGTTATGGGGTTAGTGGTTAGGAGTTATAGTGATAAATACCTATATGAATGATATGGTTAGAAGTGATAGCGTTTATAGTTTCTTAATGGTTAAGGATGATGGATGATCATGGTTATAATGTTTGAAGATTGTAAAGGTTATATAGTTTATGAATTATAGTTGTTGGGAATTAAGGATTGTAGGATGATAGGGGTTATAATGTTTGAAAATTATAGAGATTATATAGTTTATGAATTATAGGTGTTGGGAAGTAAAGATTGTAGGATTTATGGATTAAAAGTTATAATAACTAGGGCATATGAGTTAAGTGTTATTATAGTTGATGTTTAAATATGTTAGCAATTATAAGAATAGATAATTATATAGACTAAGAGGTATAAAGACTTATGAATTTTGGATTATAGAGATTAAATATGAATTGTTAGGAGTTACATGTTATAAGGGTTGGGGGGTTTACATATGATTGATGTTAGAGGTTATACATGTTATATAAGTTAATTATTATAAGTATTATTAATTAGGTGTTATAGTTTAAAAGTATAAGGATCTATAATGATGAGAAGCTAGGTATTAGGATTATGAGTTTTAGAGGTTATATGGATTATCTTTTAGATATTTTAAATATTAAATGGATTACATGTTAGAGTTTTAAAAGTTAATGGAATTAGGGTTATAAAAGTTAGGTTATAAGAGTTAAGAGTTATAGTCTATAAAAGTTATAGGGATTACCAATTGGAGAAGTTTGGGTTTATAGGGGTAATGGTTTAGCATTGGTAAAGGTTAGAAGGGTTAGACTTATAAGTTTAGGGGTTAATAACACAAGTAAAGGTTAGAAGGATTAGAGTTAAAAGTTTAGGGGTTAATAGCACAAGATCCTTGTACCTTGTGCTATTAACCCCTAAACTTATAACTCTAACTAATACCACAAGGTACAAGGATCCTCAGATGGGGATGATAAATATTAAATATTATACTCAAGTTATAAATGATATAAGTCCATAGTGATTGGGAGTTTGGGGACAGAGGTGGGAGGGGTTTGTCAAATTGTAGAGAATAGTGACATTATTGAAAAGGATTATGGGATATAAGAGTTTTGAGCTACATAGGTTAGAGTTATAATAATTATAATAGTTGAATTTTGAGAATATACAACAAGGATCTAATGATTAAGTTTCTAACTTTATATTGATATTATATACATTTGAACTTGTAAATATTGCATGTGTTATAGGTTATAAGGTTTAGGGCTTGTTAAAATGAAGAGTTAAAATGTTTATTAGTTTTATGAATTAGAGATATGTTATGAGTTAATTGGTTTAGAGCTTGTAAAAATGAAGATTTAAAATATTTATAGAAATTAGGAATTATAAAAATTAAAGGATAGATAAATGAAGATTGAGAAAGGTTATAAAGTTTAGGGGTTATGATTTATAAGTTAAGTTTAACAATAATGACACTATAAGGATTAAAAGTCAAAGGTTATAGGTTATATAATGGGGTTATACATATTAGAAGATTATAAGTTAGAGATTGTGTTATTTATATGAATTTAAAGTTTTTCAAGTGGTATAAAAGATTATAAGTCATAATGGTTAAGGGTTATAGATGTTATGGATTGATGGTTTAGTGTTAGGGGTTATACTTATTATATGAATAATTTCATTTATAGGTTAGGTTTGATAAAGAGGTTCTTTGTTATAGATAGACAACATCAAAAATTTTGTGTAAGGTATATTAGTTTTTTAGGTAGGTTGTTTGGGTATAGCATCAACAAAGGGTGGTCCCTCGTTAGACAACTTAAAAAAAAACCTTGTGTAACACGGTCGACCGCCCAACTTGTGGCGTACTGGGAGGGCTTCTCTAGGAGTTACCTCCCTCCACCTATTACTAAGCAAAAGTCTAGTTCAGGTTACAACAAGGAGCACATGTGTCAAGTCTAGAGTTGGAAATCATTACCACACAATTTTCCCATAATGTTCCTTTGATGATGTTTTACACAAGATTTTTAATATATATAGATTCTATATAGGACTCCAATCTCCTTATCACTCAGTGATTACTCGATCTTCAAATATATCGGCTCCATTTATGAGCAGGGGTTATGTGTCTGAAGACTACATCGGGGAATAGCGTGTTCCACGATACGAGGTAACAGGTGTATGTTATGCAATGAAATACAAAATAAAATCTGAAATAGAAGTAAATATAATTTTCTGATTAACTGAAATGTAATACTCATCACTATCTATTTTCTATATAAATTTATTCATACAATATTTTAATATACGGAATAAAAAACAATAATTTATAAACACACTTTAAGCCATAATAATTGAAAAATAATAACTTTAAAATATATTATACTAAAAACAAATTAATAATTTTAAAAATAAAACAACAATATTAATATTGATATCATAATGTAAGCACAAAAAAATCATCGATAACAAAATAATAAATTCGATAACAAAAAATTAAAAATTAAAATCATGCTCTAGTCATGATCGTTTCATTATACCATGTTATAATACGAAACACCCTTTTATTTGAAAAGGCGGTATAAATTAATATAATAATCATGGTGTCAAATGTCTCAAAATCATGGTTTCAAATGTTGGTCTTATTGTTCCTATCTTTTGTTGGACAGACAGAGATGAAAGAACCCCGACCCTAGGGAGGAATACAAAGATTGTATTACACAGAACTCACTAATTCTTTGATTTAATGAACCTTTTTTCTTTCTTAATGGACCCGGTATAGTCTCTTTTCATCTCCCAGGCTTGTGATCGGTCGGATTCCTTTATCCATAACTCTCCCTCTTGTCCCCATTTCCCTCTTACTAGTGTTCTTGGTTTAATACCGGTAACTGGCGCTTTAAAAGAAAAAGTTATACCTACTTAACTCCTGCCATTATCCCTAACTCCTGCCATTTTGATACAGTTCAAGCATTTGTACAGTAAGAGCTTTTCAAAGTGATAAGAGGTAAGGTTATTTCTTCCCATTTTCACGTGCACGCACCAAGATCGAAACGAAATGATTAGGATACAAGTAGTGTAGAAATCATGGGAGAGATGTGCATGTGTGATAAACAGACTATCTCAAGCTTTTGGGGAAGTGGAGTGTTGCAGCTTGGTGACTTTATTGAGTCCCCTCAACTCTTCGCCATGTTCTTCACGAGGAAACCTCAATGGGGTCATCATTGTCTTCCTCATCATGAGGAGACTATACAATCAAAGTTTTCTTCTTCAGTTTGAAACATTCAAACTTATCATATCCTTGTTGTTGGACTGACCAGGAGATGAAAGAACCCAGACCCGAGGAGAATACAAAAGACCAATATTACACAGAAATCACTAATTCTTTGATTTAATTAAGTGAATCTACTACTCCTTCGTCGATTCAATCAAGTTGATCAAACGGAGTGATCAACATCGATGAGTATCTAATAGTCAGGTTCAAAACTTGTTATTACGCTATCCGAGTTTCAGTGAAGCTGGAAGCATTGGACGCAATAGAGACATGGTAGTATCACGATTTACAGTGATAGCTACGCAGGAGATTGTGAAGATGAAATCACAGATCCATGGACTGTGAAATCGTATGCCAAGTATTGGAAATCATAGAGATGAATAGATCGAAACCCTGACTTGGGCATGGCAGGTAACCATAAATCATTTGCACAAAACGCAGCTAGAGGCAGAGTAACGATTTTCTGTGATAGGTAAGTACTTTTGGTTTTATATATTCCTGAAATATAAGTATTGAATCTATAATTCACTGAATGTATGTGAATTAAGGCTGAATTCGATCTGAATCTTGAACTTGAAGAAATAATAAGAAGAATTGAAAATCTGAATTTGACTGTCGATACCCTAAAATCTAAGTCTGCGCCTATCTCAACATCACATTAGAGCCCTCTCCATTATAAACTTGGTTTGTATGTGCCATAGCACCAATTAATACAAGTGTCAGTTATCCAACACAAAAAATTAGAGGAATCCTATGAAATGTTCACTTCTTAACATTAGAGCCCTCCCCATTATAAACTTGGTTTGTATGTGCCATAGCACCAATTAATACAAATATCACTTATCCAACACAGAAATTAGAGCCCTCCCCATTATAAACCTGGTTTGTATGTGCCATAGCATTAATTAATACAAGTGTCACTTATCCAACACAGAAATTAGAGGAATGCTAGGAAATGCTCACATGGTGAAACTATGTAGTCTATTCTGCCACAGAACAATTAATCTAATCTAGAATACAAAACCATATACATGATTTTAGGATTTTTATTTTTTTGTCTATTCTTATTTTACTAAAAAGAAGCTACAGGAAGTAAGGAAAGAGTAGAGTAATTGACCTGTTTCCTTTCGTTTCTTTTGCATTGAGTATGTAGACAATCAAACCATTTTTCGTTTTTTCTTGCTCAAAAATAAGTGCCGCTGCTTCTGCCCTTTGGCCAGCCGACCCATGAACAACCTCCTTTGTCGTTACTTCATTGCTGTGATTTAAAATTAACACCGCAAATTAAAAAACCAGAAATATAATTTCAATGAATGAATTGAAACGCTATTTAAAAATGCATCGAATAAAATCATCAAATCAGGTGAGGAAGGAACCAATCACTTTAACTAATTCATTCGTTTCTGTGAAATAAATATAATCAAATTACGGTTGAGGAGACAATTTTCATACACGAATCAAATCAGATATTGAATAAACAAATTTCATACACAAATTTCAATTACAGACAAGAAATCAAATCAGATATTGAATAAACAAATTTCATACACAAATTTCGATTACAGACAAGAAATCTAGTAGAGAGCTATATCCTTCTTCATCCACCGCTAATATTATGTAATATGACAAAATAACAATAAGCTAGTTGACTCACCGAGAAGAAATGAAGGCATATGCAGATGACCTTAGCCAACCGAACTCTGTCACATCGTCTGATGTGATCTAAAGACATTGTATGGCCTCAAATGTGTCTCAGTTCTGCCACGTTTTGCCTTCTCAGAGACGAATAAATACTAACACAACACAAAATCCATTGATCACAGATGCATACATACAAAATCCATTGATCACAGATGTATTAATAACTCGGTTCATGGGCAGCTGATCTCAACGTTTTATGACAAATCGTGTCCGAATGCGCCATGGATAGTGAAAGCCGCAGTGAAGAAAGCGGTGGCCAACGAGAAACGAATGGGGGCGTCCTTGCTCCGCCTTCACTTCCACGATTGCTTCGTTAATGTAAGAAAACTAAACCAGATTTCATTCAGCCGATCATAAGTGACTAGTCTATAGCTCCATTTAGTACGTATATCAAGTCACCTCCACCCTTTTGTTTAACTCATCATGTTGAATTTTGGTTCCGGTTTGGTGCAGGGCTGCGATGGCTCCATACTATTGTACGACAACTCCACGTTTACCGGAGAAAGGACTGCACTCCCAAATGCCAATTCTGTGAGAGGATTCGATGTAATAGACACCATCAAAGCTCAAGTGGAGGTAGCCTGCAGTGGTGTCGTGTCGTGTGAAGACATTCTCGCCATTGTTGCTCGTGATTCAGTTGTGGAAGTATTAATTTCTCACTTCTCTTCTCGATTTATTTAACTAAATACAATATCTCATCTTATGTCATAGAAATTGGAATCAAATAACTTTGTTGGCTCATGTATGATTGGGATTTGATAGCTGGGAGGTCCAACATGGACGGTATTGCTGGGAAGGCGAGACTCGACGACTGACATGCATACAAACACATAAAGCATAGAAACATAATAAACATTGACAGAGCGTTCAGAGCATGACCGTACAGAGCCTAACACAAAGAGAAGCGGGCAAGCAAAAGCAAAAACGACAGAGCGTTCCAGGCATGACCGTTCAGAGCCTAACCTGAGAAGCGGGCAATCAAAAGCAAAAGCAATGAGAATCAGGAGAACGTTTTATTTTATATGCAAACGGTGGTGATTTTCCTAATAGAGAGAAGCAAAAACTACTATGTATTCTCTCCATGTACCGACCATTCAATACGACCTGGAATATTATCTGTTATAAAACACAGAAAAACCCATACCCTGATTTCGGCCATTTGAATTCATGCCGAATAAACATTTAGATCAATCGTTACATTCGACAGCCAATCTCGGAATCCTGATGTCTCTTTCTTCTTCCTGGTTACTTCCTGGCACTTCTTAGCGCTTGGATCCCTGAAACCGAATAGAGGGGCAGGCTGCGCTATGAATTTGGGATGATCCTCCCCAGATTCGTCCAAACAACGAGAAGAGGGCAAGCAAAAGCAATGAGAATCAGGCCTGGTGCATCTCCCTCAGTTGCATAACCATATAGATATCTCGCAGCATCTCTTCCTGTTTCAGCCCAGCCATACCCAGTAGATGTAGATCGAGATTAAGATTGTAAAGAGCGAGAGATTCGGACCTTCGTGATCAGGATGAAGAATCTGATCCCGGGGATGAAGAGCCATATGTTCCGTAGGAAGATTCAGTCGATGAAACAGCAGTTGATGCAGTTGAGTAAGCAGCAGTAGACCCAGGAGCAAAGATAGTAGTAGTGGAACCAGCAGCGAAACCATCTAGAGTCGCATCCTAACCAGCAGCATCTCAGCCAGAAGCAAAGGAGCAAGCAGCAGAAGCTCGCCCGGTACTATTCCCGGTTATTTATCATCGGCACATGAAACTGGATTTTTGCAGTAGATAACAATACCCTAGACCCTGTTCAACAGTGAGAAGGATCCTCCCCAGATTCGTCCAAACAACGAGAAGAGGACAAGCAAAAGCAATGAGAATCAGAAGAACGTTTTTATTTTACATGCAAACGGTGGTGTTTTTTCTGCAAAAAGCATACTCATACAAAAGCAAAAAGCATACTCATATCTGCAACTTTTCCTTCTCTACAAAGTTCGATCCAACGGATATGAGGATCAATAATATTGAAAATTCAAATTGAGCCGTGAGGTCAAGATTGAATATTTTAAATTCAGAGAATATTTTAAACTCGGTCTTTTTTCTGGTGTCTTTTTTCTGGTATGATGCATGTCAAGTATTTCGGAAATTAATATTTTAAATTCGAATATTTTAAAACTCAGCCTTTTCTGGTATGTGATTACATGTCAAATTATTTCAAATTTTTGCATAATTTTTTATCAAAATAATTAGAAAATATATAATATAAAATAAATCAATTCAAAATAAAAACTTGGCATGATATGTTTTGTATGTTTTTATTTCTTGTGAACAACTGAATATTTAATTTACATGTTTTCAAATAAATATAATTATATTTAAAAAAAAAATCAAATATGATAATGTACATCTTCATAATGTGTGATTATGTGTTTTAATATAAAATAAAATTAGGTATACAATTTACTTTTTTCTATTAAACTGTTTATCAATATATTTGCCAAATAAAATATTTTGTGTTAGTACTGTTAAGTGTTTGTTAAATATAATATTTTGTCTTAAATGTTTGTTTTATATTTTATAATAATAATAATAATAATAATGTTAACAATTTGACTCTAAGTAAAGGTATACAATTTAAAAATGTATAGTGTGTCTTAATATAAAACAAAATTAGGTAAACAATTTACTTTTTTCTATTGAAGTGTCTATCAATATATTTGCCAAATAAAATATTTTGTGTGTCTTTACATTAGATGTTGTCAAATATAATATTTTTGTCTCAATTGTTTGTTTTATATTTTATATAAATATAAAAATGTAAAAGTGTTTTATAAAATAAAATATTGTTTTTATGCGTAAAGGGTTGGATCCAATGGTGGAAGCGAGGAGTTTCACCGTTGGGCAGGTTCAATTCTCATGAGGGCTGCCATGGGGACCTGGGGTAGTGGTCAAATGTGTGGTTGCACCCAGGATACTATAATAAATGGTACGTATGCATTGCCCGGTGCACACATAAGTGGATCAAAGCCACCCTCAACTTTAAGTCCCGAGGTGTACAGGACGATTCGTTGTGGTGTGTTGTTAAAAGCCACTCCGTGATGTTAAAGAATCATAGGTTGAAACTTGCCGAGGGGACAAAAAAATCAACCATGTTAAGAGTTGGTGTATGGCTCAGTAGGGTGCAATCCCACGAGTGATTACGGCGGCTTAGATGCCCAGTCCTTGAGTTTCTCAAAACCCGCAGGTTAATGCTTGAGGTCCACCGCACAAATTAACAAAAAAATATATTGTTTTATGCTTGTTAAGTGTTTGCCAAATAAAATATTTTGTATTAGCAATGTTAAGTGTTTGCCAAATAAAATATTTTGTATTATGTGTTTGTCAAATAAAATATATGGTCCCATTAGTAGTATTAATTATGTGTTTGTTTTAAATTTTATATAAATCAATTTTTTGTCTTCATTAATAATTATAATTATTTCAATGTGTTTATCAAACAAAATATTTAGTGTTAGTATATTAATTATATATTTTATATAAATTAAAATTTGAGATTCAATTTACTTATTAAAATATAATATTTTGAAATTTTACTAAAATAATTTAAAATTACAAATGGGTAATATTATTATTATCATTCCCAGGATGGGGTGACAGTATGACAAAAGTCGTTTCATTAATTGGCCATTTGGAATGGCGGCGAGCGCTCACCGACTCCGCGATCAAACTACATTGTATACATGTGAATTACGACAAATGCATATTAAGGGCTGCTCGCACAAAGGCGAAGGTACCATAGGGATCGTTTAATGCGGTTTGGGATGGGCTGTATGGCGTAATTAGCATTATTTCTGGCTCATTGTGCACCCAGCAGCCCTCCAGGAAACCAAAGAGCTCGCTGACACGGTATTCTAAAGTGAGTTTGATTCTGATAAGACTATAAAAGCCATTGCTTCGAAGAGGTTCGCCTTGAGTTTGGTTGCATATCCACGATATGGAGTATGCGACAAAGAGCACGAAGCGAGGGGCTGACACAGTGCGCCCGCTGCATCCCGAGCATAAGCATTAAGGAGGCCTTGAAAAGCTGGCCCACGGCAATTGCTACAGGAGACGACGGAGAGGCATGGTTGTGGTGGAAGAGGAGCTCCCGGTCGAAGGACAACAGAGCCCCCCTGCATACACTTGGTTCACCGTCCAAGAAAAATGGAACCCCGGCCCGAATTTTGGAATGGCTAGCACCTCTGGGGTGGCACGCGAGCAGGACACTCCCGGCGACAGTGGATACGAGGCACCTTACACTCCATGCTTTGTGGAGGAAGAGCCACCCCCGTAGGCCACCCGTAACGACCCAGGCTCCCATGCAGCCGCGGAACCAGTGCAGCCACCTTCACCATGCATGGACCACCTCAATCTCCTGCTGATGTTACTTAATCTCCCTCGAGGACCAAGTATTTACCCCGTATTGAGAAATTTGGACGGTAATTGATTTGTTCTTAGCCGCTGCCTCGAACAGCGCCCGAAGAGGCCCGATTAATCCAACTAGCCAGTGATGCGCCTTCCATTTGGAGGCACACCCGAGAAGCAGGCTGGAGCTCTCGGGTTCCAGGGTTACCTAATGTCTAAGTCCGACTCTATTTAAGTTCTGTTTTGCCATTATTTTCATGAAGGGCCTAGTTTCCTGTCGTTTTTAGTTTTCATAGCAAACAATAGTTTGAATTTTGCCACTCTCGGTTTCCTACGGGCAGGAGATAGTGCGTAATTTTGATACTCTCGGACCACTCGGTTAGCAAAAAGAACAATGACATGTGGCGGGGGTGTCCAGTACGCCTGGTTTCTGCTAAGAGGCGGGACGGTATCCCCATGTGGCAACAAAATATTCCCATTAATATAGCGAGGTTTCATCCCTTTTTACTTTAAAAAATAAAAAAAAAAAAATATATATATATATATATATATGTATTATTATTATCATTAATAAATAAATTTATAAATGATAATATATATAGTCTATAATACAGAAGTTTAATAGCAATTATTTTATTTATTTATGTTTTTCATATAGTATGAATATAAGTCATTTTTACAAAATCCAAGGTCTTTACCATTGCATTCGATCCATGGTGAAAAATGAGAATATATCTTAATATAATTAGAAGTTGATGGTAACTGATGATCCCATTGTCCTTCCGAACTTTTGATCATTGTCCTTAACAAGTTATGAATATTAGTTTAGCTACAAATATTGTGAAGTTGAGACCTAGTGTGGGCATCTTCAAAGAATCTAAGAGTGTGTTTCACTCTCCACCTTCTTGATATCAAGATGAGTAGTGTTACAAATATTTGAAGTGAGAACTAATGTGGACATAGGAGGACACACTAAGAGAGTGTTTTTCATTCTCCACCTTTTAAGTATCACAAAGATTAAATATTTTGTGTTTTAGGTCTTATCCAATCACTCACTTTTACTATGAAACTAGTGAGAGTTCATCCTTATTTTAGTAATGTTAATTTTTCCTTTTGAACTAGATATATTATAAAGATACTTTTGATATTCTAGCTTAGGACTTAATAGGCTGTTGGTATATTAAATTTTATTTTCTCTATTTCATTGTTGGACCACTCTTTCTCTTCAAATTTAATTGTAATAGCACTTTCTGTAAGTATTTATATTCTATAAAGAGTTTCCCACCCCTCTGTCTTCCAATATTCTACTCGAGAATAAAAATCCTTATGATGGACTTTTACTAAGATATGAAGTGATTCTGGGAAGGTTTTTTGGCCTTCATTTTAATTATCTTGCGCTTATGCATAATACATAATTAATCAAAATAAAGTTTTATCACAAAATGAAACTCAAAATACCTTAGGATATGAATTCTAGATTAGTAATGCATGTGGTAAGCATGAATGGCCGAAATGTCATATATTTTTTTGCAGAGATCACATGAACAATGGGAGAAAGATGGAGCATGGTTATAATTTTATTTTAAATTTTTTTTGTGGGGGTGGGGAAAAGAGGCTAGAAGGGAGCAAAGGTAATGGTATAGGAAGAGAAGTATGCAGATTACTCCTATGATACACAAGGTGATGCCCTAAGAGGACCCGTTTTTTAGAGTAGATTGAAGAGTAGTACACATGGATGGGGGATAGACTATGGTTGGTTGAGCAAAGAAGGGAGATACATGGATAGGGGTATGATAAAGGACATCGAAAGAAGAAAAACAATTTAGAAGAGAAGATATCCAAAGAGGAAATCTAGTTAGCTCTTGAAATGTAGAGGCGATGTTGGTTGAAGAAGAGATCCTATGTGCCTTAGAAAATAAGCATTGCATCTCAAATAATCCCCTACAGAGAAGGCAAGAAAATTAAGGGGTCAAACCATCTTCAGTCTTTATATCTGGAGAAAGAACAAAGTTTACATATGGTCCCTTCTCTCATTAGTCGAAGGAAGCCCTCCAATTATGCAAATCATTCAATTGAAAATAATTGCATAGGGACTAAATTTTTATAGTACAACAAATGAAACTTTGATCATACATACAAGGGAAAAGGAAACCAAGAACACTTATGATGGTGAATTAAGGAGATCCTATGAATTAAATCCTAGTTCATAGACGATTTTGAAATATGGTAGAGTGATGGAGGGGTTATGTCCATCTATAGGCATGAAATTATCCAGCCAATGGTTATTAATTTGTACCACCTCTTCAACTGTTAATCAGTTCTGCATCTTGGTCATTTTTGTTATGATTTTCAAAGTCAATACCCTAACCCTAGGAGGGTGAGGCACCAAGGGTTGTGGGCCCCAAGGTGTGGTTGGTTGTCGTCAACTTCTTGGGGGAACAACTTTTTACGCTAATCTGGGTAGGGCATTTTTACAGCATCATCTTGAAATATCTGTCGAGAGGCCTCAATTGTGGTAGGGCATGCCATGGGGAAACCAGACCCTTGAATGGCCAAAAACATCATTTAGGGTCTCAAAATGGCCTAGAAAGTTTAGGACCCACAAAATCATAACAAAAATGGCCAAGATGGAGAACTATGACGAGTCTGGAAGAAATGGGTGACCATCGATATCCCCCTGGATCATGAAATGAATTGGTAGTATATATCCCCTCAAGAATCATGATTTAAAAAAAAAAAAATTTCAATGATCCCATAAGCAAATAACATTCAGGTTGATCCACATCTTTGTTAAATCTTTTTTTAATCTAAGGTTTCTAGGCCTATTGTGCAATCCAATGGTGAAAATAAAGTGCATCCCTTTGTATCTAAGGATAAGGCTATATATAAGGAACACTCTATAAAGTTGAAAAGTGTTTGTTTTTATATTTTATATAAATATAAAAATGTAAAGTGTTTGCCAAATAAAATATTGTTTTAGCACTGTTAAGTGTTTGCCAAATAAAATATTTTGTATTAGCAATGTTAAGTGTTTGCCAAATAAAATATTTTGTTTTATGTGTTTGTCAAATAAAATATTATCTTAAGTAATAATTATAATTATTTAGGAATGTGTTTGTCAAATAAAATATATGATCCCATTAATATTAATTAAGGAAGCCCTCCAATTATGCCCATCATTCAATTGAAAATAATTGCACAGGGACTAAATTTTTATAGTACAACAAATGAAACTTTGATCATACATACAAGGGAAAAAGGAAACCAAGAACTCTTATGATGGTGAATTAAGGAGATCCTATGAATTAAATCCTAGTTCATAGACGATTTTGAAATATGGCAGAGTGATGGAGGGGTTCTGTCCATCTATAGGCATGAAATTATCCATGTGGATAATGGTGGCCACCCACCTCTTCCACTGATTCATCACAGTTATCCATCTTGGTCATTTGTGTTATGATTTTCAAGTCCAATACCCTAACCCTAGGAGGTGAGGCACCAAAAGGGTTGTGGGCCCTAAGGTGGTTAGTTTATGCGTCAACTTCTTAGGGGAACAACTTTTGCATACAATCTCTGTTCGGGGCATTTTGTATCATCTTGGAAATATCTAATCGAGAAGTATAATTATTGGTAGGGTCGGGGCATGCCATGGAAACCCAGACCCCTTGAATGGCCAAAAAACATCATTTAGGGTCTCAAAATGGCCTCGAAAGTTTAGGACCTAAAAATCATAACAAAAATTACCAAGATGGAGAACTATGACGAGTCTGGAAGAAATGGGTGGCCATCGATATCCCCCTGGATCATGAAATGAATTGGCAATATATATCCCCTCAAGAATCATGATTTAAAATAAATAAATATTTCAATGATCCCATAAGAAAATAACATTCAGGTTGATCCACATCTTCGTTAAATCCTTTTTTAATCTAAGGTTTCTAGGCCTATTGTGCAATCCAATGGTGAAAATAAGGTGCATCCCTCTGTATCTGAGGATAAGGCTATATATAAGGAACACTCTATAAAGTTGAAGAATACTTCCSGATCCAATATGGGTGAAAACATGAATATGGGTAACACTTTTTGCAGTGCGATGCAACCATGCAAAAAGTTAACAAATATTTATAACACATTTCAATAAATTTGGAAAAATTCTATTACAAGGACTTCATCTATATTGAGTTTTTTTCGTAAATCCTTAATATATTTCATGGAGGAAGTCAGTGCATTGAGATGCCTACCATGGACTGAAGTAAGCAAGTGACCTTTGAGAACTAATGCTAGAAGTAGGGAGTGGAAGCAAGGGTCTTTGAAGAGTAGTACACAAGGAAGGGACATTGATCTCTCCTCATCGTCGATTCTACAAAACCACTGCCCCAAGGTAATAGTGCCAAGAAACCGTAGAAAAATTAACCATGGCTAAGCATCACTTTCA
>SNQJ01S0184573.1:0-18845 GCA_010110895.2 Picea sitchensis
GTTTAATAGGTAATCATGAATGGAGATACAATCTATGAATCATGATTAGATAAAGATGATCATTAATATTATGCAAACATTTTGTACAATAAAAAATGGTGCTATATAATATATATCATTTTAATGTTTTGTGAGAGGTAGCTTAGCTTATTATATTTCTCTTATACTGATTGTTCACTTAGATTTGCCAATATTTTCCAAGATTTTATAATTCAGTGAAATATTTGCCAATATTTTACAAGATTTTATAATCTAGTGAAAGATTCGCCAAGATTATATAATTCAGTAAAATAGTCACCAAAAAATTATATATACATATTATATTATTGATAAAATAGAATTCAAATTATCCTATGTACCATGGAGATTCACCAATTTATTATAGATATAAATTTAGGGGGGCTTCTTAAAATTTTCCTTGGTCCTTAGTGCAAAATGGTTGTGAACATTAGGTTTAGTTACAATGGATTTCAAAGACTTATACATGAGATTCAATAAGAAGGGAGATAAACACACCCTCAAATTCATGCTATTGAACTCCCCCAAAATGATAAGCTCTCATTGTATGGAAAAACTTTTGAAGAGAGGCCACTCAAGCATTATTTCCGAGTTCCATGCCATCTAAATCATGGAAAAAATCCTAGTATGAAATTCACCCTAATATGTAGTTGGTTTTGAATAAGCATTAGCTAAGTATTTGAAACACCCCATGGATTACCTCCCTCATGTCATGAGAATGATCATGGTATCCCACTAATTCAACATAGTCAGTTGTCCAACATGCATCCTTATTGAAATTATTTTGCACAAAATTTTGAAATTAAGAACATCATTTAGGAATTGTAGGTTGTTGGTGTGATACGTCCTAGTATTATCCCCTACTCATCTTTAATCATCATGACATTAAATAAAGAAGGAAACTAGCACATGTGTGGGACATTTTTTCTCTTATTAAGTTGAAGATCAAAGAAAATGTCCCCATCCTAGTCATTGATGACCTCTTGGATGAGCTCCATGAGGCATAGTTCTTCACTAAATTGAACATTCAAATTAGGTATCACAAAATTCAAATGAAGGAGTGGAAATTATTATACTACCTTCCACACAAATGAAGGACAATATGAGTTTTTAGTGATTCTTTTTGGTGATTGCAATGCCTCTTCCTTTTTTTAGAGCCTCATGGATCATCTTTTCAACCCTTCTTGTATAAGTTTGTGCTTGTATTTGTTGATTATGGATTTATTTATAGAAATATGTGGGAGGAACATGTGGATCATTTTGATAAATCCCTACAACAAATTTGAGATTAACTAGTTGCTTCTCAAACATTCCAAATGCACTTTTCAAACTTCTAATGTCAAAAACCTAGGTCACATAGCGTGTATGGATCCTAAGAAAATAGACTCTATGAAATATTGACCACTCCCTAAGATGTTGAAAAGATATGTGGTGTCTGAGGACTTACTAGCTACTACATGAAGTTTGGGATGAATTATGGGTGAACTGTAGCCCCATTAACTACCCTTCTAAAGGAGAATTCCTTTGTGTGGAACAATGGTACTCAGTAAGCATTTTTATGCTTGAAAGGAAGCCATGCTTACTATTCCAATATTTTAGTACCTTATTTCACTAACACTTTTGTCCTGGAATGTGATGCCTCTCATAGAGGTCTTGAATTAGTGTCAATGCAAGGGGGGTTCCCATTAAAAATTTGTATGGAAAAAATATGGGAAATTTCACTTACTATAATGAAATGATGGTTATTATCCTTCAAACCATTAATACATGGTGCATGCATCTCATTAGGAGGCGCTTCTAGATCAACATGGACCATCATAGCTTAAATTACCTTTTAGAACAACGATTGTCCTCACTAGGGAAACACAAGTGGGTCACTAAGATGTTAGGTTTTGATTATGAGATTATATACAAGAATGCTAAAAGAATGTGGTGGTTGATGCTTTTTCTAGGAAATATGAGGAGGAAGGGTCCCCCATTTACCTTATCCTTACTTATATCTTATTGGGTTGAAGAGGTATGAAAAAACAATGGTTAGCTAATGATACAGTGCATCAAATAAGCCAATGAATCAAGGAGGAACCTGACCCCCTACCATCTATACATGGTAGTAGGACACATTGTGGAATAAAGGGTGTTTTTTTGTACAAAATTCTACTTTAAAAGAATAGGTATTAGCATCATTGCATTCATCTCCTATTGCAAGTCACTTTGGATTTTAGAAAACTTATGTATGAGCTAAGAACTCCTTTTAAGTAGGCATTATAAATGGAATTCATACCTTTGTAGTTGAATGACTATCAAAGGAACAAGTAGGAAACACTAAACATCCCCAAGGAATTATAGTCACTACCAATCATTGCTACTATCTAGGATGACCATTTCATGGATTTTATAGTAGGCTTTTCTAAATTTGGCATCAAAATTTTCATCATGGTGGTAGTTGACCACCTTTCAAAATATTCTCATTTTTGTGCCTTAAAGCACCCATTCATGCCATCCACAGTTGCTCAAGTATTTAGGGATTATATTTTTAGATTACATGTCATCCCTAATTCTACTGTGATTGATCATGTTGTCACTTTCACTAGCAAATCATATGAGGATTTATCTAAACTATATGGCACACACTTGAAAATGAGTAAAAATTATCATCCACAAACAAATGGTCAAATGGAGGTGATCAACAAGTTCCTAGAAACTTATTTAAAATGTTTCACCTTGGATCAACAACACCCATGGGTTTAGTGGCTACCCATTATGAAATGGTAGTATTATACCACTTATCATGGAACTACCAAAATGTCACCATATGAAGATATATATGGTGAAAAACCTTCTTAGTGGCTTCATATTCATTAGGGACATATTTAGTTCAAGCAATGGATCACACACTTACCGCCAAAACAACCATTATTAGTACACTTAACGACAACTTGTTTTTGGCTCAAAATAGAATTAAGCACTAGGTATATCGACATCACTCTAAGTGTTCTTTTGAAGAAGGGAACTAGGTGTTTCTTTGTCACCAAACCTATAAGTATATGATGTAGGAGAATCTCTCCACATCAGCCAGCCAGCCAGCCACATCAGCGCGCATGCATTCAACGCTGAAGAGAGAGGCGCAATTCTCATTCAAATTTGAATTGAATGTAATTTAATGCTTAGGCTGGTGAGCCATGGAAGTCGTGCCTTTGAGCAGGCGTTAGGTAGATTGGCCTTTATTGTAGATCGGCTGAGATCTGGATCCAGATGCTGAACTAGACAACCATTTATTGTAATTTATTAGAGTAGGTAGACTTGGAGGGAAGCGCTCGATGAGCCCCTCAGGTAAAAGAGATTTTGAGATCTCATTTTGAGTTAGTTAAGGTAGAATAGAGAAGAGCCAGAGAGAGCTCAAGAGAACACCTTTGTAAATACAGGCATTTGCCATTTTAATATAATCAGAAGCAGTTTTTCTTGCATATGTTCTGTCTTATATGCATGTCTGTGGGTGTTCATTATATGCGGTATTTGTGTGTTGTTATCATACCATTACAGGGAGTTTGTTTGATCTCGGGGTTGAAGGTCTTTGAGGTTTCATGCCAGGAGGGCGTGACAGAGTATTGCGGACTCTGAATACCAGTGCACACAGGAGGCACTTCTGAACTCTGTGGGGTCAGGAAAAGACGTGCTGAGGCATAGGAATTGAGATCAACAACTCAGGAGGAGGAAGACCTCTAAGGTTACTGAACACCTCAGGAGCAAGGATGTGTAGGAGAAAACACAGTTGCAGACATAACTTAGCTGTGAGTTCTGTGGAGCTCTGCCAGGTGGGCATTGAGCGTAAGCACGAGGTGCTGGAGGAAGAATTATGCTAAGAGTAAGCAGAAGAAATCAGAATCACTGAGTATTCTGAGAGCTCTGTCAGGAGGACATTGGGCAAGTGCATAGGTTCATAGGGGAAACAGAACTGTAACCGTTCTGTGAGAAGAAACTCTGCCAGGTGGGCATTGAGTAAGAGTGCAGACATGCATAGACAAAAGTGAAGAGAACTCTCTTGAGTTCTACCATTTGAAGGAAGAATCCATGGAAGGATCTTCACTGGGTTGCTGAACACCCGGAAGGACTCGGCAAGAGGATTGCTTGAGCAGAGAGCTAGGAAGGCATTTTATTCTCCATTCGTGGGATAAAGAAGGAAAATAGAAACCCTCAAGGGGTCTGAGTATTCACGTAATCTCAGGAGGGACAGCACCAGTGAGTGCATGAGAAGACTCTGCAAGGAGTGCAGGAGTCGAAGAATCCCCTGAGGATTCGAAGGAACAAAGCTCAGGAGGAGTAAGTGTTTATACGCGCAGGCGAGGCTCAAGGTTGTGGAGTTCGCAGAGGGAAGAAGCAAAGGTTGAGGCCTTTGAGGAGTTCAAATTTTCTTCCAAGCCTAGGAAGAAGGCGCACAGGAAGCTCAGGAGCAAGCAGCAGCAGCCGTCGGATCGGCTGGAGAAAAGAGATCTGGATTGTTGAAGATTTACGTCCAAGAAGGCATCAGAAGCAGCGCACAGAGGAGAGAACAACAACCGTCGGATCTCACATAGAAATCCCGTCAGCTGTTGGATCAGGAGGAGTAGCATAAAGTTTAGCCTCTGGAGGAGGAGCGCACAAGGAGAACATATCTAGGTCGACAGATCTGGGACAAATACCCGACAACCGTCGGATCTGTGGAAGCTGCATGAGGTTTAGCCATTGGGATATCGACCATCGGGAAATCGGGATTCTTGAGGTCGTGAGAATCGGGACGTCAGAAGTCTCAAAATAGCGATTGGATCAAGACCGTCCATTCCTGGGATGCATGGCGACAATCGGAGCCATCAGGAGGAAATCCCGAAAGGACATCGACATTCGGGATATCGGGGGTATCAAGGACATGGGTTTGGTCGCTCGACATCAGAAACCCCGAATTAGCGAAAGGATCTGAGCCGTTTGTTTGGGAGCAGACACGTGTCACGAGATCGCCCACATCGGGGACTTAGACATTGGGAGTCATAGAGGGAAGCCTTTCGACGTTGCGAGCGGCGAAGGGGCAAGCAGATAGGAACCGTCCATCTGGGAGGATAAGTGGCAGGGATCGAGGGATCTCACGAACTCAGAAGTTTGCAGGGTGAGAGCCCCAGTATTGGGTATTCCAAGTAGCGAAGTCGCGAGAGGGTGAAAGCGCGAGTTTCGGCATTTCAGCGTTGCGTGCATCAGAGGTTGGACGAGGAAGGAATTCAATCTCATGAGTGGCGAGAAGGCGAAAGCTCCGTGTTGTGGGCCTAGCTGAAGTCACATTGGGACATCGCCGATCAGAATATCGGGAGTCCTAGGGTTGAAGAAAACGTTGCAATGGAAATCGCGATATCGCGAAACCCGATTTCCCGATAGGCAGAGAATTGTGTGGGGGCCACAGGAGTCGACAAGGAGTACAGGTGGCAGGTCAAAGGCCGGGAGCCGTTGGAGGACCGACACATCGGGGATCGACATATCGGGGATTCTATGGACGCAAAACCGTTGCATTTCGAAACCACGAAACCTCAAAACCCCGACGAGGGTTAAGGTTGAGGTCACAGGGTGATGGTCACATTGGCCGGAAGCTATAGCCAGGAGGGCTAGCGTGAAGTTAAGGTGCATCAGGAATCGAAGGATCACGAACCCAAAGGGTGTGCGCACATCGACAGCGGAAAGCCAGATATCCCGAAAACCCGATATTTGAGTCGGGGACAACCACGGCAAAGGGCAGAAGGCCATGAATGGAAGGAAAGGACCTGTGGATCGGTTGTTTGACAGGGATTCCACTCCAGAATCTAAGGAGTCGCTTCGGCTTAGATAAAGAAGAATTTGAACGATCCTGTGGACGGGGGACGTAGGTCACGTCTCTTCTCATCAAGTGGTATCAAAGCTAGTTCTTATCTGTATATTTCAGGCAAGAGAGGTAGGAGGAGATAAAAGAGCACTCTGATACACACATCAAGTGGTATCAGAGCTAGTTCTTGTCTGTATATTTCAGGCAAGAGAGGAAGGAGGAGATAAAAGAGCACTCTGATACACACATCAAGTGGTATCAGAGCTAGTTCTTGTCTATATATTTCAGGCAAGAGAGGCAGGAGGAGATAAAAGAGCACTCTGATACACACATCAAGTGGTATCAGAGCTAGTTCTTGTCTGTATATTTCAGGCAAGAGAGGCAGGAGGAGATAAAAGAGCACTCTGATACACACATCAAGTGGTATCAGAGTGGGATTTAATCTGTAGACTGCAAGTGAAGAGAGAAGGAAAAAGAAGACGGAGTTTCTAAGGGCTCTATAAGGACTCGTTTGCAGGTAGGCAACAGTCCATAGACAGTCAGGGAGACTGTAGAATGAAGCTGGAACACTCAGGGATGAAGAGTGACAGCGACAGATCTACCAAGGAGGCAGATAGACACAGCAAGACGGCTACTGAAGGCTGGAGAAAGAAGAGCAAGGCAGAAAAGATTGCGGAAATGGATAGAGAGATGGATAAAGACCTCTATGAATTAAAGGCAGACATAGAGAGGCTAGAACTGCAGATGCGGCAGGATAGGAGGAGGAGACGGATGCATGAATTTCCCATGGAGAAGGCAAAGGCAAAGTGGCCAGTCAGGGAGCTAATGGTCATAAGACAACGTAGGCTGTTAAAAGGATGGCTGAGGTATGTTGAAAACCTCAAGGCCATAGAGGAAAGGATGATTGATCATTGTGAGCCAGAGGCTGGGAGAGGTCTCGATGATGAGGAATTTGAATTGGGGTCATCTAAGGATCTCAAGCACTGCCAAGAGGGAAGAGAAGTGGAAATTCCAGTTTGCTAGGAGGGCAACGAGTTGAGATCAACTGAGGGTCTCAAGGACTGTCAGGAGGACAGCCATGGAATTTCAATTTGCCAGGAGGGCAATGATGAGAGATCGTTGCGGGATCTCGAAGACTTCCAGGAGGGCAGCGGAAGAATCTTGGACTTCCAGGTGGTTAGAGATGAACATTTGAGACTGTCTAAAAGTCTCATGGACTCAGAGGAGAGTTCAATTCAGCAAGGAGTGTTGATGAAGATGGGATCGGTTGATCTCATAGTCTTCCAGGAGAGCAACAGAGACATCCCATATTGCCAGGTGGGAAGGGATGAGCAGATGAGACTATCTGTGGGTCTCATAAACTCAGAAGTGAGTCGGAATCAGCCAGGGGAGCTGACAGAGCAGGTAAGCTCGGAACCGAATTTAGATCAGCTGGTGCAGCTGACAGAAGAGGCGAAAGATCAGGATGATATTCTGATGATTGGTGGAATTGGAATATTCCTACCACTTGCCTAGGAGGAGGCAGAAATTTGTGTTGCAGGTGAAAAAACAGCAGAAGGACAGTCACAGCTGACGATGACTGTCAAAAGGAAATTGGAGCAGACATTTGAGACTACCCAAGCGGGTGAAGGGAAGAATGAGCGTTCTGAGGAATGGCTCAATGATTTTAGCCAGCGAGCTGAGAGCGCTATAGCATTAGATCTGACAGCACAAGCATAAGAAAATGGAGAAGCAGAAGAGGATGATGAGCATTCTGAGGAATGGCTTAGTATTTTCAGCCTGGGGACTAAAAAGACTGTAACATGGGAGGTTGCAGGAGCAGAAAAAGAAGAAGCAGGCAACATTTGCTTTGTTGACCTGTGGGATCAAATCGAAACCCTGGAAGAGAGGATAAAAGTGCAGGGCGTGCACATACAACAGGTGAAGTTGGAAACAGATGAAGGAGGCATGGGAGATCATGGTGATCTTCTCATGTGCCAAAAATTTTTGCAGCTGAGGAGACTGTAGAAACAGGACCAACCATGGGAGCAGCTGGATGAGGTGATAGAAGAGGTCAGAAGGCGGCTGGTAGTAGAGTCAGCAGAAACTGCCAGCAAGGAGAGACTGAGCATAAAGGGAGTAGCAGCAGTAGCAGCGCAAAAGAAGTAGCAGCAGCAGAATGGAGCAAATGGGAAGCTCCAGATATTTGTTTGGGATCCAGGAGGATTTCCAACAGCTTAGAGGGGAAACGCATGAGTAGGAGCTCATGATTTTGCAGATGAGGAGTATGATGCAGGAGAATCTCTCCACATCATCCAGCCACCCATCCACGTCAGCGCACATGCATTCAACGCTGAAGAGAGAGGTGCAGTCCTCATTCAAATTTGAATTGAATGTAATTTAATGCTTAGGCTGGTGAGCCATGGAAGTCGTGTCTTTGAGCAGGCGTTAGGTAGATCGGCCTTTATTGTAGATCGGCTGAGATCTAGATCCAGATGCTGGATTAGACAACCATTTATTGTAATTTATTAGAGTAGGTAGACATGGCGGGAAGAGCTCGATGAGTCCCTCAGGTAAAAGAGATTTTGAGATCTCATTTTGAGTTAGTCAAGGTAGAATAGAGAAGAGCCAAAGAGAGCTCAAGAGAACACCTTTGTAAATACAGGCATTTTCCATTTTAATATAATCAGAAGCAGTTTTTCCTGCATATGTTCTATCTTATATGCATGTCTATGGGTGTTCATTATATGCGGTATTTGCGTGTTGTTATCATGCCATTACAGGGAGTTTGTTTGATCTCGGGGTTGAAGGTCTTTGAGGTTTCATGCCAGGAGGGCGTGACAGAGTACTGTGGACTCTGAATACCAGTGCATAGAGGAGGCACTTCTGAACTCTGCGGGGTCAAGAAAAGACGTGCTGAGGCACAGGAACTGAGATCAACAACTTAGGAGGAGGAAGACCTCTAAGGTTACTGAACACCTCAGGAGGCAAGGCTGTGTAGGAGAAAACACAGTTGCAAACATAACTTAGCTGTGAGTTCTATGGAGCTCTGCCAGGTGGGCATTGAGCGTAAGCACGAGGTGCTGGAGGAAGAATTATGCTAAGAGTAAGCAGAAGAAATCAGAATCACTGAGGATTCTAAGAGCTCTGTCAGGAGGACATTGGGCAAGTGCATAGGTGCACAGGGGAAACAGAACTGCTAACCGTTCTGTGAGAAGAAACTCTGCCAGGTGAGCATTGAGTAAGATTACAGACAGGCACAGACAGAAGTGAAGATAACTCTCTTGAGTTCTACCATTTGAAGGAAGAATCCATGGAAGGATCTTCACTGGGTTGCTGAACACCCGGAAGGACTCAGCAAGAGGAATGCTTGAGCAGAGAGCCAGGAAGGCATTTTATTCTCCATTCGTGGGAGAAAGAAGGAAAATAGAATCCCTCAAGGGGTCTGAGTATTCGCGTAAGCTCAGGAGGGACATCACCAGTGAGTGCATGAGAAGACTCTGCAAGGAGTGCAGGAGTCGAAGAATCCCCTGAGGATTTGAAGGAACAAAGCTCAGGAGGAGTAAGTGTTTATACGCACAGGCGAGGCTCAAGGTTGTGGAGTTCGCAGAGGGAAGAAGCAAAGGTTGAGGCCTTTGAGGAGTTCGAATTTTCTTCCAAGCCTAGGAAGAAGGCGCACATGAAGCTCAGGAGGGAGCAACAGCAGCCATCGGATCGGCTGGAGAAAAGAGATCTGGATTTTTGAAGATTTACGTCCAGGAAGGCGTCAGAAGCAGCGCACAGAGGAGAGAACAACAGCCGTCGGATCTCACATAGAAATCCCGTCAGCTGTTGGATCAGGAGGAGTAGCGTAAAGTTTAGCCTTTGGAGGAGGAGCGCACAAGGAGAAAAGATCTGGGTCGACAGATTTGGGACAAATACCCGACAGTCGTCGGATCTGTGGAAGCTGCACAAGGTTTAGCCATTGGGATATCGACCATCGGGAAATCAGGATTCTCGAGGTCGTGAGAATCGGGACATCAGAAGTCTCGAAATAGCGATTGGATCAGGACCGTCCATTCCTGGGACGCGTGGCGATAATCGGAGCCATAAGGAGGAAATCCCGAAAGGACATCGACATTCAGGATATCGGGGGTATCGAGGACATGGGTTTGGTCGCTCGACATCAGAAACCCCGAATTAGCGAAAGGATCTGAGTCGTTCGTTTGGGAGCGGACACGTGTCACGAGATCGCCCGCATCGGGGACTCGGACATCGGGAGTCATAGAGGGAAGCCTTTCAATGTCGCGAGCGGTGAAGGGGAAAGCAGATAGGAGTCGTTCATCTGGGAGGATAGGTGGCAGAGATCGAGGGATCTCGCGAACTCGGAAGTTCGCAGGGTGAGAGCCCTAGTATTGGGTATTCCAAGTAGCGAAGTCGCGAGAGGGCGAAGGTGCGAGTTTCGGCATTTCGGCGTCGTGTGCATTGGAGGTTGGACGAGGAAGGAATTCAATCTCATGATTGGCGAGAAGGCGAAAGCTCCATGTTGTGGGCCTAGCTGACATCACATTGGGACATCGATGTTCGGAATATCGGGAGTCCTAGGGTCGAACAAAACGTTGCAACGGAAATCGCGATATCACGAAACGCGATTTCCTGACAGGTAGAGAATTGTGTGGGGGCCACAGGAGTCGACGAAGAGTACAGGCGGCAGGTCAAAGGTCGGGAGCCGTCGGAGGACCGGCGCATCAGGGATCGACATATCGGGGATTCTGTGGACGCAAAACCATTGCATTTCGAAACCATGAAACCCCGAAATCCCGACGAGGGTTAAGGTTGAGGTCACAGGGTGATGGTCACATTGGTTGGAAGCTATAGCCAGGAGGGCTAGCGTGAAGTTAAGGTGCATTAGGAATCGGAGGATCACGAACCCAAAGGGTGTGCGCACATCGACAGCGGAAAGCCAGATACCCCAAAAACCGGATATTTGAGTCGGGGACAACCACGGCAAAGGGCAGAAGGCCGTGAAGGGAAGGAAAGCACCTGTCGATCGGTTGTTTGACAGGGATTCCACTCCAGAATATAAGGAGTCGCTTCGGCTCAGATAAAGAAGAATTTGAACGATCCTGTGGACGGGGGACGTAGGTCACGTCTCTTGTCATCAGTATACCTCTCTCAAACATAAGGGCCACCAAATGCTAGTGCTAATTCTCTATAGAACCTATCAGATCGTCTATCACATTAGACAAGTGGCCTACAAATTGGTTTTTCCTATCCACTCCAAAATTCACCTAGTGTTTCATGTGTCTTATTTAAAGAAGGTCATGGGGCCAAATTGTTGATTTCAAACTAACCTTACTAAACTTGATGAAGAAGGTTCCATTTGGTTACAACTAGAGGTAGTACTAGTCACAAGAGAGTGTTAATTATGTAGGCACATTACTTAGGATGTCCCGATACAATCAAAGGATGTGTAACCTAAAGATGCCACCTGGGAACTAGTAGTGATTCTATAGAAATTTCCACACCTCTAGCCAGCTGGACAAAGCTTCTTTCGAAGGGGGAGGACATGTTAGGGCCCTACTCTAGCCTCCCTATTTTGGGGTAATTAGGAGTTAGTCAATTAAGGTATGAGTCCATATTCTTTGAATAAGTCCCATTAGGTAGTTAATGGATGATTATTTAAGGTAAAAGGGTTGTCTTTATTAATTAATGCCCACTGGGTGATTGGTACTCATTAATGATGGGACCACAATTATTTAGAGTTTTGTTCATGAGAAACTATTTATAGATTTAGAAGGCTATGTAATGTTTTTCCAAGTATTTTCATTGAATTGGAACTATACTCAATTGGATATTGGCCCCTCGAAGAAACTTGTGAACATTGATCTCTCTTTAAAGATTATCAATACATGGGTTTATATTTTGCAAGTTTAATATCGATGTTTTCCTATTTTATTTTTCTACACTTAATATTTTATGAATATTGATCATAATGTTCTATGTTTTCTAATTAAAACATTACATAAAACTATCCTAGTTTGTAATGAATTCCCATAAGAAATGAGCTAATCATGCAATGTAAACAAGTTAATTAATTAAGATAATGGGCACTTGATCAAAGTCGACCTTGTAAAGTGCCTTTTTTCAAATAATCAGGGAAGGAATAGTTTACAAACCATTATTATGTGATTTCTATTATGCTTCCATACTTATTAAGTTTATTGCTCTAATAAACATTACATTTTGCCTTTCAACAATTGGTTTTCTTCTCATTATCACGTTGTTTCTCACTATAAACATTAGAGTCTTCATGGTGTGGATGAACAGTTATAGTTGAAGGATTATGTTTGGTTATTCATTGAGTTGATGTATTAAGTAATTTACATTTATGTTGTCTTTGTTACATGATTATTAAATAATATGCTTAATGGCAAGTTGTATTAGATTATGCATTCTATTGATTTTCCAATTATGCATTTTGCTAAATATGAAAGGGTTTTTGATTTATCTAGATTTACTATTCAATGATCTAATATAAGTTTTTTGTTTGAATGAGATAATGATATTTTATTTGTTGTTTTCAAGTTGAATTTGATTTTACACCTAACAAGTCTAATTTTTATTGAGATCTTGGATGAGCTTATAATCCTACCCTTTACAACTTAGAAATGAATTTAGATGTTCTACTTCTCTTTGTGTTTTAAGTTAACTTTTAGTACATGTAATATAGTAATCATTATGGTCTCAAATTTCAGTAAGTTATTAAATATATTTTAATGTTTTCAAAATATAAGTATAATTTTATTTTATTTTAATTGTATATATCAATTTTTTTACTGACTCATGGAGTTTGATGGGGCTCAATTACCCCGTGTATGTAATTTTTTTCCATATTTATTAGTATTTTAAAATTAACTTGAAGTGATATAATAATCAACATCAACATAGTTTCAAACTTCATTAAGCTACCAAAAATATCCCAGTATTTTTGAAAAATAGGTATTATTTGGATTTTTTTGGAAAAATTAATTTTATTTTATTTTATTGGAATTTCATAGATCGATTTTTTATTGGTTCATAGAGTTTAATGAGACTTTATTACCCATGGAGTATGTGAAATGTTTTCTATATTTGTCAATGTTTTAAATTCATTTAAAAATACTAAATTCCCATGGGTCAAATTCACTACATTTTCCTTGTCCTCGAAGCTTAGCATGGAGACACCATCAATTCACTGACAAGATTATCAATTAGAGATTTTAGTGGTTTTATAACTACTCCATCAACAAATGAGTTTCAAGGTTCATAGTTGCAAACTCTTTATATTGACCTTCATAATGTATATGATCATGGCTCTTGACATAAGCACCAACTCCTCTTACACCACTCTTGGTGATTCATTGCTCTGCCTAGCAATGAAGTGACTATTATTCTCTAAATTTGTCTTCATATTATAAGTATATATTCCCTCCCTATAGGATTATATAGGAATCACATACCTAATATGCTACTACACATATCTATGTGCCAATACTTGTTTCTCCACAATACGGTTAGCAACAACATCGTGGCTTTTACTTTGTAACAATGTCGAAGGATGATGGGTTAAGGATGCAAACATAAACTATAATTTAAAAGGGATATGTAGTCATTGAGTTGCAATAAGATCCACGATTTCTATAATAGTTGAGAGGCCATAATCCCACCCGTTACAAGTTATAAATAAATTTAGAAGTTTCACTTCTCATTGTGATCAAGTTAAATTATTTTATTTGATAACATAAAGATGTAAAACTACAATATAAATGGAGTATGTAATCATTAGGTTGGATTAAAGTCCACATTGATATGTAATAATTGATTTTTTTAAGAATATTGTTCAAATCAATAATTTTATATAGTACATGCATTTTGCATCTCTCATGTGTAATATGGCATCAATTATGGGGCACTCAAATAGCCCCATTTTTTTATGAGTCTTGTTTTTTTGGGCGTTTCAAAATTTCATGTATTTTTTTTTTTTCTTTTTAAATGGATGATGTAGATCATCTTAAAATTAGTCAAAATCTTCAAGGGAAAAGTTCCATGTGAAATTTCCCATCACAGGGGTGGAACTGATATGACCCCAAGGAGGAGGCATATATGGGGTTAAATGTACATGTAATGTGTAAATGCATATGTAATAGGGCCATCCTAATAATAAAGGGGCCACATGTGCAATGTTTCAAATATGACTCTAAAATTTGTACCTGAAATATTATGATTTGTTTTCTTTAGAAAGAAATTAGAGACACTTAATTTAGACTTTCCAAGCTTTATATATGTCACTTCTAACAAGAAAACCTATTTGATACTAGTTTTAGGACTACTCAAATAACCCTAATTTCCACAGCCTATATTTCTGAAATTATAGTGTCTCAGAAACCAAAAATTCTACCACAATTACTTCACTATGTCTCCTTAGGATCCTAAAAACTTAACAATTTGAAACTTCACAGGAAAAAAAAGTTATAGTAAAAATTCCAAGATGACTCGTTGAAGTAGAAAAACCCTAGGATTGTAAGCTCTAATACCAAATGTTATGATCCAAAACCTTAAAACTATCATAATTTTTTATTGGGATGTATAATTGAGGTGATTCAAAAGTTGTTGGAAAGAGAGATGAGTTACAAAGTAACTCCTTAAAGAATAGGAGAACCTCCTCCAAATACCCCAATACATTCATACATCCAAATCACATGTTCTCAATAATCAATGCATGATCTCTATATATATGTATTCACACATTGCACATATGGCCCATTTATTATTAGGTCGACCCTATTACGTATACATTTATACATTACATGTACAATTAACCCCATATATTTCCCCCCTTGGGGTCATATCAGGAACTGTGACTTTCAACATAGTCCCTATGATATTTGGGGCCAATTTTGCTCGGAAAAGTGGGGAAATATAAGTTCCCCTTATCCCATGTTGTGTAATTCTTCACATTATAAACATTTTCAATCATTTAAATGTATCATAATATTATATTTTATTGGAGTTTCTTTAAACAAACCAATGTAGTGTTGCTTCAATTTTTCATCCCATTTGTCATGCCACAGATAAAGACAGGTCGAATGGCTCACTAGAGTGTCTTTTCGAGTGTTTTTTTTTTTCGTCCAACCCCTTAAATTCATACCATTAGTCATATCGATCTCTCACATGGAATAAAATGTAGTCCTCCATACCATAGAGGGTGGACCATGAATTATTAAATAACGACGATAAATCAACATACATATATAACAACCAATAATCATTATTTTCACTACCAATTAACAATTAAATTATGATATATTTTACCACTTCACATATCATGTGTGCGTGTGAAGTGGTAAAATATATCATAATTTAATTGTTAATTGGTAGTGAAAATAGTGATTATTGGTTTCTATTTGCGTATGTTGATTTATCACCATTATTTAACAATTCACATCACTTGGTGGTTTGTAATGGCACAAAATTTTACGTTTTCAAATACTTTTGAATTTTGGGTCATTTACCTATTTTCTTACATCTAAACAAGACAAATTCTTAGCCAACTAAAAACAGTTTCAAGTCTTACTCCAAAATCAAATTTCAAATTTATATCACATACACTTTATATATATTTATGATGAATTTCTCTTTTTTATAAGATTTAATATGGGTGGCCAATAATTGTTCTTTGAATCTTCCAAAGGAATATGATGAGGCAGATTTTCTTAGTGGGCATTTCTACTTGTACATATCAGTAATTTGTTCTTTTCAAAGTAGACTTGAATAAAGGATATTCAGATTACGATCATTCTCTTATCATTTCCATTGTCTAAGGCTTAGGAGTTGAGGGGGTTTTCACTCATTCTACAATTTAGTCATTCTATTACTCTCTCAAATGATTGGATGCAATCTTACCAGGGCTATCCAACAACTTACTTATGGTACTGACTACCAAATCTAGAAGAAACCGTCTCTGAAACCATTAATCTCGAAATATCATTGAAAAACATGTTCTTTATATTCCCCTATTACTTTAAAAACCTTGTCTATATAAATCGTTACTATTACCCCTAGCCAACATATATCAATCAAGCTCTCCAACTCATAAATTCCATGTCGTCACCCTCCTTCACCCCTCATTGATCAAAGTCTATGAATCCACTCACATTCCTTAATGGCCATAGTCCACACCCACCTCTCAACAAATTTATACAAACCCTTCATCCACTACCCACTTCCCCCCCCTCTTTGGTAGTACCAATGAGTCCTAGCCATCTACCTCCCAATAACTTAAATGGAAATTCCAATGCATGTCTTATTCCCAATGCAATATTGACTACATTGTTGATCATCTCAAATTTTTTGATAATCAGTTCGATTCTTTATACTCCCACACTACCATTCACCAATCCTTCCTTGATACTCTCTTAGATGACCTACAATGTCACCTAGAAACTATTGGAACACACAACTGAGAGGGGGTAGTGAATCAATATCTAACAACCTTTTTCACTCTATCCCAATTATTAACATTGCATAGATGTAATGTGGAAACCCTTAGTAGGGAGAAAACCCACACAAGATATTTCTTTTCTTATATCAAACCAAAATTACATTCATTTGATTTATGAGCACCAACTCAAAGGAGGTTGCAACCCCCTGTCTATACCGACACCAACTAGATGGAAGCACCAACTTCCTAGATTTACCAGCACCAACTTGATGGAAGAACCAATTCCCTATCTTTACCAACACCAACTGGAAGGAAGCACCAAGTCCCTATATCACAGCCTCCAACCTGCAAAATGAATCCACCAATCTTCCCAAGAACCACCCTTCCACCCTGAAGTAAATATATCTCAAACGATCCTTTCAATTGAACACAATATAAAACAACTTTTCTAATCCTGTAGCAGCCACACCATCATAAGAGCTTCTCATATTTTCTCAAACATAAAATCATTGCTCTATTTCAAAACTTTCATTCTACACAATTTCAGGATTTCCTTGCACCTCTCAACTACCCTAAGATGTTAATATACTCTCTTATTCCATTCTTGTGTATCATTATACCCTTGAGCCTCATAATCACAGATCTCTAATTCTATTTGAATCCCCTTCCTTGCACACTTTAGCTCGATTAGGGCATCATCATTTATAGAGATTCTTACCTCCATGGATTTGTCCACATACACAAAATGTACTTGTGAGGTTGCCTATAAATCTCCATTGAAACCGGTCTTCAATTCATTCATAGACCTGTACAAGCCCCTTCTTTTCGTTCCTAATATACTTCTCAGACCACACAATGCACATCCACCATCGGATCTACCTTTAATTCAACCTTATCCACTGATTTAGTTCCTTAATATCGGGATCACCGAGAGTCATAAACACTTAACATACCTATGGAATTCAGCAATAGTTAGATCAACCCTTGAAATAATCGTAATCGTCAATAGTTTCCTTGATATTTGGCTCATCGGAACACTGAAACACTCAAAAACACTTCGATGAAAAATATTCATCCAATCATTGATCAATGAATATCATTGACTCTTGGAGTCCTTCTCATCAAAACCTTTTCATCTCCACTCCGATGGTGTTTACTGTGATGGATCCAACTGTCCTTGAAGAGCCAGGATTAACGGTGTTGATTCCATCACTCCTTCATTGTGCATGACAGTTATCTCCCATCTCTCTAACTACTCATGGATGGTCAGGTGGAACCCATGATAGATCTAGAGCCTAGATTTCATCTTGCATGTATGCTGACCTATGCTCTATATTTCTCCTCGGAGATCCTTCATCAGAGTACCTCCATTGTAGGTAGCACAATCTACTCCGACCAAAGCCTCTCCGATGAACGATGGAGATTCACTCGTCGTTCCAAATCAATGACTGAGATGAAGATGTAATATCTCCACGTCGAATTGGACCCACTCTTGTCTGACACAATTAAAAGTTGACACATGTTCTGATTTCAATATAGCACGTGGAATTACGTGTAGAAAATGATGTGGCACTGGTGTGACTATATTGTCATTACTTTCTTCATCCCTTCTTCGTGTTCCTTGTAGATTTGACACTTCACATGTGGTCCAATTAATGTGTTTCATGTAGTTGTTTTCATGGTGCTGACTTGGCATTGATGTGTCCATGAAATCATCACTTCCTCCAGATCTTGTTCATACACCATGTTTACTTCTCAGTTTGACGCATGGCTATCATAATATGTCACTCTAATGTCACTCTCATGTCTTGAAACATATTATCAAAGATTCAACAAATGAGGTAGATCCTTCGATGGATCTACAGTTCCTATTTACTCAAAGTATCTCTCGTTAGAGTCCCAATGCACCAAATACTCTGATGTCCTTGTCTTCCGATCAATGGTCCATAATTCTCCGATATTTCTCTGATAGATCAACGGTTCCTGTTGACTCATAGTTTTCTCTCATCAGAGTCTCTTCACACTCAAGAACTATGATGGCCTTGTCCTCTAATCAATGGTCCAAAATTTTCTTCTACAGCCACTCTGATAAATCAATGAATGTCGTTAAATTTGAAAAATTAATGGCTGTGAGACTCTTTCATGCTCTGACCAATGGTCCATATTTTTTCATTGTGCCAAATCAATGGTTGTGATTTTCTTCAACTTAAACACACATTTGTCTTCATGGTAGTGTTCCAATTTGGGACTTATCCATTTTTGTGCTTCAAGACTTCTTCGATCTTCTTCCTTTTGCCTTCATTGAGCTACTTAGAATGCTTCTTGATCTCTCTTTGGATTTGAAAATTCGGATGCCTCATCTATTTTTTTTGTTTGATCCGTGGACCTGTCATTTGTAGTGATTTATTAACATAGTGCATGATCTCCTCTTGTTAACAATAGTTAGTCTCCTCCTATTGTGATATCAATGACCTCTATGACTACCTTTGACATCAATGACAACACAATTTTCAACATAAACCCTCCAAGCTACTATTCCTAAACCTCCTAGAAAACCCAAATGTTATAATG
>SNQJ01S0184574.1:0-18845 GCA_010110895.2 Picea sitchensis
CCTCTGCGAATTGCCTAGGCCTTCCTCCTCGTAATGCTTGTCACTTCGAATAGAGTTCTTGACCTTATCATCATTACTGCCTACCTTACTAACTCTGCTAACCACTACGTCCCTCCATAAGATCAATGAGGGCTGATTTTGAGGTCGGCGTGATACTATGAACCTAATAGGAATACGCTTGTTTTCTTCCACACTAAGCTCAGAGTTTCTAGGAGAGAGAGTATTTACCTTGATCTGTGTATGAATGTCCTTCAATCCTTCTCCTTCAACGGGACTGCTGTGCAGAAACCATACCTTCTCCTCCTCCTCAAACTCCATTTTCAGCACTTAGTTCAATGCAGCCATATTGTTAAACAAAAACACTCAACAATTCTCATTACATGGAGTGCGTTTAAAGTTTAAATAGGCATACATACAAGAAATCACTCACATAAACCTTGGTTGGTGCCACGGCCCAACACTATGGGGCCAAACCATTGACCAGGTCATAAACAAGAAATACGATAAAATTTTATCAAATGACTAGGGAGGTGGCCATTAATTATTCTAACATGGTATTCACTACAGACTACAGTTATTGTGGTTTACAGGTATGGCATTCACTATACTTGTACCCTTTTGGGTATTCTTCTCAGTAAAATTTATGAGTGACTCTAGAGCTGAGGTTGCTTTTGTACTCTTTGATCCCATGGTCTATCTTGTTCTAAGTGTATAAGAAAGAAATCAGATTCAGTTATCTTCTACACATTCATGCATGAAGAAATCTACTTAAAAAATTGTAACCAAAACATGTGACCTGGGCCTTTTCCATCCAGGAAATGTTCCCAGTATGGAACCGCCTATGAAATATTTCCCAGAAGTTTAGAGACAGATTATAGTATGGATATACTTTTTCTATACTATATATGTATACTATATATGTAGTTTCTTTTTTGTTTTTTATAAAGGGTGTGGGTGGACCTCACAACTTAAGAAATTGAAAAAAAAATAATAATAATAAAAACAATAAAAAAACAACAGTTTTGAAAAATCAAAATTGAAAGTTTCTAAATATGCATCTCTATGCACACATGCATATAAGAAATTTCCTTTCTACTCCTATAACAATTTATAGATATACCTTTTTCCTATTTCCTAATATTTTATGTGTCATCTCAAAACCCAGACCTGCTTCCCCATTCTCGGTGACATGAATTGGAACATTGACATATTGCCACAAGAAAATATTTGAAGACAACATATATTCTTGTGGAGCCCTTATGCAAATTAATTTTTTTCCAGTCATATTCAAAAATGCATCTATGATATTCGTGTCTAGTTAAATTTTTCAGTCAATGCCTCTTAACAAAAGCATTGAGAGTTTTTGTATTGCCACCTGCACATAGACAAAGTCACTTTCTGTTTGTATGGAGTCCCTATGTAGTCTAGATGCTTGCATATTATGTTTATTCTTTCAGACAGTATCGTACTTGATTGAATTCATGCATGAATGCATTTGAAAGGAAGATTGGAGTTTTGATGCATTGTCTCGTGCAAAGTAACAAAGAAAACACATACTGTTGTAAAGTCCTCAAAGCAATGTAATTCTTGCCTATCATATTTAGGTTTTAACGATGCATTGTTCAAGTTTCCATGTTTATTATGGTTCATGTATATGCATTATCAGTGTTACATTCCACACCAGTAAAATCTATTTTATCCACAGATTTTAAAGACTTTATCTGGAGTCACCAGTAAAATCTATTATGTCTAGTTAAATTTGTCAGTCAATGCCTTTTAATAAAAGCATTGAGGGTTTTCGTATAGCCACCTGCATCTAGACAAAGTCACTCTCTTTTTGTATGGAGTACCTAAGCAGTCTAGATGTTTGCATCTTATGTTTATTCTTCCAGAGAGTATTGTACTTGATTGAATTCATGCATGAATGCATTTGAAAGGAAGAATGGAGCTTTGATGCAATGTCTCTTGCAAAGTAACAAAGAAAACATATACTCTTATGGAGTCCTCAAAGCAATTCTTGCCAGTCATATTTAATGATGCATCATTGAAGTGTCCATGTATATTATGGTTCATGTATATGCATGATCAGTGGTACATCCCACACCAGTAAAATGTATTTTGTCAACAGATTCTAAAGGCTTTATCAGGAGGTTCTCACTTTCTTATGTCTTTTTGATGTTTATGAAGGTTCTGGATAGATACAACAGACAAACAACCTTGCATAGGCACAGGGGGAGTGATTACATGGAAATTTCATGCAACGGGAAAACTTTTTCATAGTGATCTTCCACACAAGGTCTATTGCCCTTATTTTCCACGTTTGATTTGTTTCCTTGATATTGTTTGCGACTTATCTTTCATATAGTAACTCATGCAAATACTCAGTGTTGAGAAGCTGTAGAGAATACTTGAAGAGAATAGTTTTGAGTCATGAGCAATTCAGGATTGCTATAGAAGCATATTGCAGCAATTCTCAATGTTGAGAATCTGTAAAGGATACTTGAAGATAATAGTTTGAGTCATGAGCAATTAGCCTATTGCAGCAATGCTTATATTCTGATATTTAATGCGTTATTTTCTATCATAGTCATTTGTTGTTCTTGTTTTCCCGATATGCAGTACTTTTAGGTTTTAATAGACTAAGCTGCCACAATCTCAAATAGATGGTATGCCCTCAACAAGGAAAGTATATCTACAATTCTTAATTTGTATCATTGTATGTGTTATTGGTTATTGACTGTACTATGGATAGACACTAAAAGGTAATTTGGAATTCCTGTTGGAACACTAAGACTGATTCTGTCATTTGTAAACTCTAAGGACCTTACATTGTATTAATATAGGAATGGTTTAGTTCATGTATGTAACGATCAATTGATTCCTAGACTCTACCCCATAGTACTTCTTGCATATAGTCCAATACCTAGGTCTTACAGCCTCTTTTTAGGTTCATTGGCAAAGTGGCCATATAGGGATTTTATCTATATTAATCTATAGCTCTGCTGGTTCAATCAAAGTTATCATGATTCATAACCGGAACCGGACCGGAATTGGTTTGCCCCAAAATTACAAACTGCACTGGAACTGACTGAATAAAAATACAAAAGATATTCAAATTTTAATAAGAAAAGTATATTTTCATGTAGATTGATGTAATCCAAATCATTAGACACCAACTATGCAAAGTTTGCTCATTTATATTATATGTAAGGGTGAAAACAGAAAAAATACATTGAGATATAGGCAAAGTTACGAACCGTGGGTGTTGTTACCACTCAAACTCTTGCCAAGGGAAAGTCCCTCCCTGTGAGGGAGAGCTTGGGGCAACGGATGGGCAAGCTGCCCACTGTTACCTCAGTGGCCTTGCCTCTACTCTTTAAGGCTAGGGTTTCTAGCCTAAGGAGGGTTTTCCTAGAGGGTCAATACTAAGCCCTATCATTGTATTTTGGATGGGTGAGGACAAGGACTTGGTTTGAATTAAGGTTGACTTCTCTAAGGGAAAAGCTCAAGACAAACAAGAGAAGACAACGCTTAAAGAATTCTTGGAAAGTGAAAGCTTGCTTGCAAAAGTATCAACGTGTCACGTCAATGTACTATAACTCATCATCTCAAATGACCAATGAAATTGCAAAGTATGATATTCAATGTAAAATGTGCAAGGTACAATTACTAATGTAACATGCATTTCTTCATCTACAAGATGAGAGCAATGCAATTATAGACCATTCAAAACATAAGACAAATGCATAGTATGTTTGTTTATAGGTGCAAGTGTTTGTGTATTATACCAATGAGACATCAAACTTGTACACATGTACCCATTCATTATCATTTATTCACCAGAAATTATTACAGCGCAAGGATCAATGGAAATACCAGTAGTTATAACAAGTATATCAGCAGAGGTATAAACAATTCATATGACCACATTCAGGTCCAGATTTCAAAGTATATGTACCAGCTGTAGTATTAACCAGATTTCCAAAGTTTATGTTACCGATTTACTTGTTTATTTGCCACAGGGATATCTAGATCAATAATCATGCATCAACAATATTCAGACGTCATTTAACTTTGCAAATAATATGGATCATTATTGAAAACCTTACTGTAATGAAATCGGCCTTCAAACCAGCAAGATGATAGGGAACAATGCATACATTTGAAGGGAGAAAACCCAGGGAGCAAGGGCGCATGCAAACACTGCCTTGAAGGACAGTCAACAAACCCCAACTTTGCCTCTGTACACTTCTGTAATTTTGAACAGTCAAGGACAGCTGGACGGCAGTCAAAGGGGAGGTGACATCCAGCTGGGGGGACTGTTAGACTGTTTTAGGCATAGTTTTGATGGCTAGGCTGGTTGGGAACAAGGAAACCTTACAACGCTCCTCAAATGAGATGGAACATACCTTGATACCCCACAGTGCACACAGCACACTCAGAAATTTCAAAAAATAGGACAGCAAGCAATCAAGACATTTGTGACTAAAGAAGACGTTCCAAGCAAGGCTATTAGGGCTGCACAAGAGATATATGTCAGATCTGAAATAAAGGTGTGAAACAAAGCCCTAGGGTTTGATCTTATAGGTGGATATGGCAAATAATGGATCAAACCCTAAATGATAACAATAAGATGTTCAATGAAGAATAGGCTAGCATGAATTAGATCAAGGATATGGCGATGAAGCTCAAGACAATCTAGCATGAAAATTATGCATGCTGAAACACTATATTGTCACAAAAAAAAAGAAAAAAATACAAAAGAAAAGTTGATTTGGTTTTTTTGGTGGTTGAAGACAATGAAAGACTAGTGTCTTTGGAGGGCTATGGGGTCACTATGTCAAATCAAGGTGAAGTTTAGGGTTTAGGATGAGACAATGTTGATGGGACCCGGAGGATTGCCCCCTCAAGCATTGCCTAGGGTTAGAAGTCTCTTCAAGAAAAAACTAGTGCCTTTGGAGGGCTATGGGGTCACTATGTCAAATCAAGGTGAGGTCTAGGGTTTAGGATGAGACAATATTGATGGAACCCGGAGGATTTCCCTTCAAGCGTATCCTAGGGTTAGAAGGTTCCCTTGAAGGTTGGATGGAAGGATTGGTCCATGAAGAAGCCTTTCCCGGTACTAGCAAGGTGAATTGAAAGGTTGGCCAAGCAAAAGGACAGAGCCCTAAGACATCCTACCTTAATGCATGAACAATAACTTCAATGATCAAAGGGGAAAGGTTATAAGATCTTACCTTGAGAACCCTTCCAAGTGTAGCATTTCACCCTTCTTTGTCCTTGTAGTAGCCTTTTTCTTCCAACAATCCTTGAAAAGTGCTTATGTAACCCTTGAAAAATAATTAAACATTCACTCAAGAAGAGAATAGATACACGACGAACTCTTTAAGCTAAGTTTCTCATTAATCTCCAACAATTTGAAATGGAGGACTCATCGTTTTATAGGTGAGTGCTTGAGATAAACTTGAAGAAATGTTGCCCACGAGATGATTATCAAAAAGAAAGTAAATGAAAGATAAGCACATGAAAATGCTTAATCACTTAAGATACCATAAAGAACAAATTCTAAAACACCATGACATGTACCATCAATCAACGAATTGTGAACAAGATAACCATCAAAATTCAATTCTGCATAAATGACCAAAATGTTGATTTAATTTCCAGAATGATTAATTAACTCCCTTTCAATTAGAGAATGTTTGTTGAACTTTAAATTAATAAAATTGAAAGGAAAATCAGCATAAATAACTTGAGCATTCGTGTAAAAATCATCACATGTGATTGCTGTCCTAACTTAAATTTTCTTTGAACCACTTACTTGGCAATTTGCATGAAATGAAATAATTAAACAAAAATTGCTGAAGTAAAAAAGTAATGAACAGCAGAGAAAATTTAATGCTCAAGACACTTTAAAAGATTAAAAAACTAAATTAATATATGTGGCAATAACTTCTAAGAAAACCCTTGATTAATTGATATCCAAACTTAAGAATTTTAAGTGAAAGCAAGTATGCATACCAATCAAATCTAATTCCTTGGATCTGTTGGTGCAGAAAAATAAAACCCCTAATAAATGAAAAGGTTAAAACTTGTGGGTTTATAGTGCTAAATGCCAGTGTTACAAACATCGGCAGCGGAAAAATATTGCCGAGGGTTCGAAAATGAAAATATCAAAAACGAAAATGTCGTAAGAACAAAAAAAAATATCAAAATATTCATTTTTTTTTCATTTTTTTAAATATCTAAAGTATTAACAACATCAAATAAATGCATTTTCACATAAATATGAAAATACAACTGATATATAAGATGTATAATATGTCTATTAAACTCGAATACATCACAAATCAACATTGAATCATGTCCCAACTCTAAAGCCTCAAAATATCATCAAAAAATATAATAAATGTATCTTATCACCATGTGTAATGTCCCCACTTTTGGACATTATTCCATTACAGAGTGTTATATTGACCAAAGTAACCAAATACAGGTGATAGTGAATACAAGAGCTATTGAGGGGTTTTATTGGGCCCAACTTGCATCACTCATCTTATTTCATCATCATGATCCATTCTGCACAATTTGGCTTTGGTTCCGTTGCATTCCGACGATTTCTATAATTTTGATTATTTTGGGCTATATGTTAATTAAATTCAGTAAGGAGGTCATATTGGGCATAATACTTGGAGGAACCTCTTAGTGTAATAGCTCATCGGAATCAGGAGGAATAGCACTACACGATAGGATGATGAGAAGTGACTTTCAGTGGCTAGAGAAACCACAAGGAGGGATAAACCACTTTTTAAAGGTAAAATGGTTAATTAATTAATTAATAATTAAATAAAGTAAAAGTCACTTGGAAAGACAAGGTGAGCAAGGAGGATAAAAGAGATATAGGGGCCTCTATTCTCTCATTATGTTGATTGTCAGTTTGATATATGGCTTCTTGTTAGTGAGCCCATGCACTTGGAGGTTTTGAGGGTTTTGATCGAACAAACCTTAAAGATTAGCTCGGTGGTGAAAGATCCCACCCAACCTGGTCCAAGCTTGGCCATAGAGGTGAAAAATTCCTCCCTCACCATTCTACATCAGATCTATTCAGTTCCAAGAGCCTTTGTGGAGGCAGGGCAAATTATTGGAGGGCTTATGTAGAGCTAGGGTGCACCCATCTTGAGAGAGTGGCTTGATTTGCACAGAGGTGATCAGATTCTCAGTAGATCTCACTCCAGGGTTGCTAGTCATCACCATAGCGCCTTATTACAACAGTGTTTGAGAGTATTAATCAAACCATTCATTTCTTCTACCAATGGGGCGAATTTCATGAAGGAGGGCATATTGGAGATTTGAGATCCAATGATTTGTGAGTAGATTTTTCATCTACATCCAGGGTATCTTCATATATTAGTTAGTCATCATCATATATACAAGTTGCAACCATTTCATGAAGATTTTACATCAGAGTTATTGTGCATATTTCAGCAGGGCGTAAGCAACAAGGAAGGCACATTTTTTGGGTATGGAATTTGTGGATTTTTCATGATATAACATCTCTTTTGGGCAGCCATCATTTAGGGATTGAAAAGGAGGATCATTGACATTATTTCCTTGCCTTTTGGAGCCATTATAGGTCAATAAAATGGTCGTTGTATTATTTATATCAGATCTGGAAATTACTACCATTGAACAACCATTAATAAAAAATAAACAAGAAAGGATTGTGTGGAGGCAGCTGTGTTTTTGTTGTGTATTTCTTGCATTTACTCTTATTCTTACTATATTCTGTGTTTCATATGATTTCATGTTGTTTTATACAATATTAAACTCAAAAACATGGATGGAAATGCAAGCTGCAACCATGCGTGCAATCTGTTTGACATAATGTCCCAATGTGACAATTGTCATATACATAACAACAAACAAATAATCATAACAACAGACACTTTGGGGGTTCTAAGGAGGTTGAAACTCATCCCATTGACCTTCTAAACACATTGGTAATCTTCTTTGAGATTTGGGACAACAAGAGGGTCGATTTGCCCAAGAACTTTGAACAAACACGCAAAGTGTTTGACAAAAGTTCTCAACCAGTTAGATCTGATTTTTTATGTCAGATTTGGTAGGGAATATTATAGTGGTATCAGAGCAATGATCCTCCCAGCCAGTGGGGATTAGTGCATGCATGTAGAGCCATAACTCTTGCCAGCCTGAGGGGTCTTCCATAAGGAGAGATGGATATGTGGGGTTTTGCTAGAGGGATTGTTGATTGTGAGAGAGAATATCAAACCCTCAATGAGATTCTCATGGATCTAGTAACATTCCATCAGTTTGTATCCTTTAAAAATCCTAGTTGGAGCAAATATGAGGTTACACATTGGGTCGACGTAGCAGAGGAAAACAGATCCAGGGCAGCTAGATGGAAGGAAGAACAGATTATTCCTACACCCATTAGGAGCAGACAACTTTGCTACAATTGCAAAGTGCCTTGGGAACCCAATCATATATGTAGGGGTAAAGGTAAGAGGCCCATTATTTAGGTGCACTATGACAATGAGGATGAAGAGATGCATGGGGATGCAACCATAGATTCATATTTAGTGCGGTTTGAGGAGGCTAGTGACTCTTGCGCACTTGTGGAGGTTAGTGACTCTTGCACACGTGAGGAGGATAGTGACCATTACGCATTGGAGGGACAGTTGGATGGACGGGATGATAGAACCTATGTTTTAGCAGTCATATCACATAGTGTTGATGACCTTACACTTCAATAGAGTGGTGAAACTAGTGAAGATTCACATGTGTTAGAACCTAGACATGATGAGCTTTCTATGATGACCATGACACATTTGTCATCTTTTCAAGCACCTATGATAGCCACGACACATGAGGATATCAGTGGAATCTATGATATGGTGGAGGAGTCTTGTATGAGGGATGTGCACTAGGGACATATGGATCCACAGACCCAGGAGGAGAGACATGACTTGTAGACAGTTGACCTTACACATACGTATCAGTATGAGGAGAGTGAGTCATTTATTTTGGAGACTCCATTGTTTGATCAGGTTGTGGAGACTAATAGTATGATGGGACACTTATTTCCAGGATCAGTCTGTGGGGATGAGGATGCACTCGGTATTGGCTAGGATGACCATAACACGTGTCTGGACACATCTATATGGGATCGAAGCGCAGATGATAGTAACAGGGTGAATGCACAATAGGATACATCTTCCCATACAGGATACGATGTGATTCAGATGGGGGTAGCAATTGGTGATGGTGTGCAGTGGCATACAGGAGGACCTAGTAGCACAGTGGATAGTGGGCAGTTCAGTTCCTTACCTTTTGCGGAATGTTGTTGGGGACTCCATGGTTGACACTAGCAGTGAGGGACCTGAGGTATTACCTCAACAGTGCTGTGATCAAGAGTCACGATACCTGGAAGGACATTTGAGATTCAGTGAAGACATGATCATGACAACCACTAGACACATTTATGAGACACATGCATTGGTGAAAGATTATTGTTGGAGAGCATCGATGGCACATGATAGTTCATATGGGGGATTTGCCATGGATGACTTCCATACTCTCAGGGAGAGAGTGACTATGATGAGGGTCGACTACCAACAATTGTTGATGGACAAAGATTACTTACTGGAGGTTGGCAAGATGTATCACAGGGCCTTGGGGGAGCAGGAGTTGGAGTGGGCTGACTCACTCATGAGTTGGTGAGCACACGAGGATTCTTGAAAGGCACACAGATAGTCATTCAAGAATCAGAGTCTAGATTGGAGGAGCTCATCGAGGAGACTGGTCAGAGATACACCATATCTATCTCGGCAGAGAAACAAATATGTTCCTCAGTTACATTGTTGGAGGATGTCCGGGTGTCACAGGGGCCACCATTCATGGGTAGTTTTGAAACAATTGGTCATACACATACACATACACACGAGGATTCCAAAGCCAGGGGCAGTTACGAGGACACTTTCGTTTGTGTTCCAGGATTGGTTGATATCCACACAGAGGATGATCCGACAGTATACCTTGGACATATGATGATGAGAGAGATGTACAGTGGGGTTCAGGTGGACACATTGGATTGCAGGGAGGAGACACACTTAGTGGAGCATGGAGATCTGTCTCCTTTGCAACAACACATAGTTCTGAGAGATCACCCTCACAGTAGAACTAGCTATAGGATTGATGATGGTGGGAGAGTGATGGACCAAGATTTTGTGGAGTTACCCCCAATTGTGTCTAATGGTTGGGGTTCAGTGATGACTACATGCGAGTATTTACCATGGGTACTGGTGGACGAGATTTTGGTTGAATCATTGGGATTGACTAAAGTATATGACACTTTCTGGTCCTACGGTTGTTTGCAGATATGTCTGCTATCCCTTTCTGATGCTTTCATCATTGATAGTAGTGCATGGGGTGATATACATGGGCAGGGGACATGGAGGGTTGGTAGGCCGAGACCACCTGATAGGAGAGCCCTTATTGCACACAACAACATAGGGGTGGATCATCAGAGACAAACAGTTGAGACCTTGGACGTGATGGTGAGCATCTTAGGCCATGTGACAACAGATATCTCAGAGGGCGAGACAGATTCAAATTCTCACGGGGGTGAGCATGAAGGGCTTTCGACAGTTATCCGTATGACACATGAGCAGTTAGTGGGGATTGGAAGTGATGAGCTTGCAAGTTTTCCATGGGATCTGGGAGTCCATTTGGTTAGTAGATTGTTTCACCTAATGATGGCCCAAGTTGTGCCAGGGAGCAACATACTTCACTCTTGGATGGTTTTGAGAGGGCTTGCAGGGGCTTGTCCTATGGAGCAAGACAATTTCTCCCTTTTGATACTCATGATGGATTACGGAGATGGTTGGGAAGATTTTGCTTCCACAGAGGTACTTTTACAGAGGCATCTTCTTGATAGCAAGACCATTTTCCACAGGTATTTCAGCATGAGGATCCAGGAGTGGGGGATCTAGTATGTATACGATGAGCAAACAATCATGATCATAGTAGTGCAACGTCAACATGGTGATCTTGGGCAGAGACTAGCATTGGAACCGAGAATTGCAAGGTTGAGCATTTCATTGACTGATGGAGGAAAGTGGGTCCTGGCAGGGTAAAGTCACTTTGACTTTCCATTGAGCTTCAGTATTGAGGGGAACACGTCACTTGAGGGTGATTCATTGAGGTCTTGTAGTACCTCACCAGGGCAGCAACATGTTCAGTTGGTGGAGATCGTGTTGGTCTTCATATGGACTTGGAGGATAGACTCATTCTGGGTTGAAGCCATGGGTCATTCGCAGGAGACTCAGGGTGTTGTTATGTTACATGATTATGCCTCACAGGGTATTGCAGTTCACGTCTTGATATGGGATCCAGGGAGTAGAGTGCGTGATAGTTTAGCTTTGGGTGGAGCCTACTGTGTGTCCCAATGGACATGGGATCCCGATATTATATGTGGATTGACCCAGTCATGAAGGAGGGCAAATTAGGGATTTGAGATCCAGTAATTTGTGAGTAGATTTTTCATCTACAGCGAGGGGATCTTCATATATTAGTTAGCCATCATCAGATCTACATGTTGCATCCATTTCATGAAGATTTTACATCAGATTTATCGTGCATATTTCAACAGGGCGTAAGCAACAAGGAAGACACATTTTTGGGTATGGAATTTGTGGATTTTTCATGATATAACATTTCTTTTGGGAATATGTCATTTGGGGATCGAAAAGGAGGATCATTGACACTATTTCATTGCCTTTTGGAGCCATTATAGGCCAATAAAGTGGATGTTGTATTAGTTATATCAGATCTGGAAATTACTACCATTGGACAACCATTAATAATAAATAAACAAGCAAGGATTGTGTGGAGGTATTTGTGCTTTTGATGTGTATTTCTTGCATTTACTCTTATTCTTACTCTATTCTATGTTCCATATGTTTTCATGTTGTTTTATACAAGATTAAGCTCAAAAACATGGATGGAAATGCAAGCTACAGTGATGCATGCAATTTGTTTGACATAATGCCCCAATGAGACGGCTGTCATATACATAACAAAAAACAAATAATCATAACAACAAACACTTTGGGGGTTATAAGGAGGTTGGAACTCATATCATTGACCTTATAAACACATTAGTAATCTTCCTTGAGAGTTGGGACAACAAGAGAGTCGATTTGCCCAAGAACTTTGAGCAAACATGCAAAGTGTTTGACAAAAGTTCTCAACCAGTTAGATCTGATTTTTTATGTAAGATTTGGTTGGGAATATTATATCATGAGTCATCTACAATGAAATCAGATAAATAAACTAACAATTTCCTTTGCCCCCTTTACGACCAAAGGTGATGGCTCTAGAAATGGATTTTCCTTTAGAGGAAGAAGGCCCTAGGGCTAGCATTGGACTCATATGTCATGTAGAAGAAGTAGAAGCTAGACTTTGGTGTCCTCTACTGGTGCTACTTCCAATTACAACTTGTTTGTTGGATTTCATGAAGATATATTCATGTGCATCCATATGAATCCAAACCATTATACATAAATATGCAAAGTTTCTCATGTAAATAGCAAGGGTGCATATACCCAAAATAACATTGAGTGCAATACATATATGAACCAAAATACATCAACAAAGATGTTGTAAATGGCCTCTAGAGTCCAAAAAAAATCATGCTACAACAAATAACTACATATCATCAAAATCATTGCCTATATTAGGATCCTCATCATCAGTGTCACCCTCTAAACATTAAAATAAGATAGAAAAAGATTAACATGCTTAATAAGTGATTTTACTTGAGTGAAGGGTACAATTTTACTAGGTTCATGACATAAGAGTTCAACAATCAATGCCACCAACATCGAGGTACATAAAGGGCTTGGTGCTCTTGACTAAATGCCAGTTCCATACCCTCATACATGATAGAATTTAGTGAAAATGTTGCAATATTGTCAATCTTGAAATCCTGAAAATCATTAAGTCTGTTGAATTTTGAATGGGACCTAAAATTCTACTTTCTTCATATAAAGTCCAATGAGGTTGGAACCACTCTCAAACATCCTGAAACAATTAATTAGTAGATTACTAGCCTCCTTATGTTTGCAAAATCACACAAAAAAAAACTACATATGAAGACACTTTATTTGCAAAATGACACTTTAAAACCCAAAAATAGGCTTTTAATTCATAATTGTCTGCGACATTTTCCATCAACTCGCAATATTACCGCACTATTTTCGAAAATATCGCAATATTATCGCCAAAGGAAAATATCATGGTATTTTCAGACGATAATATCGCCAACCCTCAAAACAACGATAATATCGCGATGCCGATGATATTATCACGATGTTGGTAGCACTGCTTAATACTTGATAAAAACCTATGCTTAAAGCACTAAAGCCTAGTCAATTTCATTCAAAGATGAAAAAACTTAAACAAGATTGGAATCGACCCTTCAAATGCTCCAAGTGTTTGAAGATTAATATAGAGAAATGTCAATTGAGCTATGATCTAGCCAATAAATAAACTTTGTAAACCCTAGATCATAAGAAAAAGAACTTGATGGAAACATTTAAGAGTGTTTGAGAAATGGTGATGAAGATTCCTTACCATTTGGCATGAAGTCCTTGTGTTCTCTAGCAATGCTTCCTCTTTCTCCTAAAAGTGTTGAGGTCTCCAAAACCAATGAATGAGTATGGAAGAACATCTAGCTATGATAAAAGTATTAGAAAAATCCTTTAAGAAGGGTTGGATCATATTGTTGAATCAAACCCTAGGTAATGAAAAATAAATTAGATCAACAATACGCTAAAGAGATGAATCCCTAAACATTCATCCCTGATAGCATTAATTAAATCCAATTAAATACAAGAAACGAGATAGATTGCTTACCACACCCTGCTTGATTGTAGTTCTCTAGCAAATATCCTTTAGCTCATCAAAGATTCCCAATACTCTTATCATCAAAATAAAACTGTGAAAACATACCAAGAGACAAAGATCTCACTCACAAAATAGCCAAGTCTTCATTTTATTCCCAACAAGTGAAAATGAGATGAGTGCTCCATGTTTATTGGTGAGAGAGGCTCCAATATCATTAAATACAATCCATGGGCTTGCGCAATACCATGGGCTTGCGCAATACCATGTGTTGAATACAAGTGGTATCTAACAAACATCTAACAAACTAGATGAGTCATCAACTCATCCAACAAAACCCCACCTAACTCCAACAAACTCCCACACGTGTGAGGTCAAAGATTCTCTCCAAAGGCAAGCGCTCCACCACCTAACTCATAAAATAGTACAATAAATGCCTTCCACACATGTGGAGTGAAGAGAGAGAAAGAGATCTCCTCTAGAAGACTCTAGAAACCCTCACATGTGTGGAAAATGTCAAGATGAAATGCGCCCCCCCTTCTAGAATGCTCTAGAGGCACGTGTAAGTAGAGAAAGACTCCAAAATGTATCCACACATGTGAAAAAGTACAATATAGCTCCAAAATACATGAAATCGACTCTCACATGTGAGAATGAGGAGAGAGAAAGGGGGTTAGCCCCCATATGAGCTAGGAAATAATGTTGTAAAGTCCATATGCACTCCATAATGTGCCAAGTGTACAAGAAACTAAGGTGGAGAATGATGTATGATGAAATGGTGTTTTCGTCATCGTCTATTGTCCTGTCAAGGATACCAGGGCAATGTGCACAAATCCCAATGTTGGGGTTTTGGCAAAACCCTTCCATTATCGGTTTGGTTTTGGTGATGCAACATCCACCCTAGCTAAATGAAGAGGGGAGTCCATCTGATATTTCTAGTAGAGCTTCATCTTGTGATTTGTCTTTAGTTGAAGGTTCAATGATTTTCTTTAGGAGATTCGTGGAGTTTCCTTAGAGGGTCGATTTACCTCTTTTACAGGGTCATGGATGCTTGAAGAAGTCGTGGCACCTAGGAGGGCTCATGGGGGTCTCTAGGAGGAACCGAGTTGGTAGGTTCATGGAGGATAAGGCACCTTGGGGGTATTTTGAGGGGCCAAAACCCCCTTTTCTGTAGAACAACAAGGTACCGAAGAGGACACGAGGGATTTTGTAGATCGTGAGGGGCTTGGGAGGGGAGCTGTGAGCTCTTGGGGGATGGAAGGTTTGAGGGGGATGAGTGCCTCATTTACTAAGAAGAGAGGACTGGAGAAGGGAGGAAACACCTTTGGAGGGTTTGAGTCCCTTTGCAATAGTTCAGAATCAACTAATGAAGAGACAATGGCATTATCCTAGGTTTTTGTTGAGTTTTGTGGTGTTTTTTTTATGTATTACAACTGTTATAGAAACCACTAAATATTGATTCTTGATGTGTTCCAGATTCCATACATAATAAAGAAATGCCAATTTTGTCTCTCATACGTTATGCGCAATGTGTTTAATCAAAGTTTGGTGATAAATTGCATGCAAAATGTTTATAGAAAGTTGTGATACATTTTACAACACTAAGAACCCATGAAAGTTGTGATACATTTTGCAGCACTAAGAACCCATGCGATGCGAACTGTTTGACAAAATCACACAATAAAAAACACTTAATAGTAATAATATTCCAACGTATCTCTATTAGTGATATTATATCTTCTTATCATACTTGAAAGTCCCCTTTATAAGGTTTCAAGCTATAGCATCATTTCTTGGGACTAGGGCGAACGCAGAAAGGGTAGAGCTCAAGTATGGACTAGATTTTGAGAGTCCTTTGTTATTTTCTCTTTCGTTCTTTAGCATTATTCTTCTTTTGCTAGTAGTTGCAATCAACCTATGGTCCTTTAGGCCCTCTTCTCATGAGAGAGTGAACCATGACTCATTAATGAAGTTTAGTACATTGTGACATGCTCTAGGATGGTAAGTGTTAAGTATGGAGGGGAAATAGAAACTTACCCTTATGAGGCCCCCCTAGTAGTACCCCTTTTCCTTGGGGGTGACAACACAGGACTAGGGAACATATGTTGGCCACCAAGGTGAAACAAGGAAACAAACATATCTTCTTGATCTTATGATCCATTCTCCAACTTCAACCAATGATCCTTATTCATATGCCTAGTATATTAAGCACAACACATTGTATGGAATAAGGACTAACATACCTCGTGGTGATGTTGTCTTACCATCTCCCATACATTGAGTTGATTGGATGTGATGAGCATGGTTGATCCAAAGAAGAAGAGGCAATATGAGGGGGGTTGTTAGGATGCTATGGTGGACATGTCGATCGTCATCATCAATGAGATCATTGTCTTCATTGTGGGCCATGAGACATGATCTCCTCTAGGTAGTCCTAAGCTGAGGGGAGTAACAACACCAATGTGCATTACTTTCATGGCAAGGTTAGAAACCATCACACCACTTCTAAGAAAGTAACCAATGCATGAAATCACAGTACATAAACTTGAGTAAATTCATCATGCAATACCATTTTTGAAGCACATATAAGGTGAATGGCATAAGATCTAAGATACCACTGCAGAGATGTTGGAAGAAATCATGTGTGTATCTGATGGATCAAGTGGAAGAACATGTCTAAATCTGAAGGGATGAGCAAGTGAGATCATCAATGCAACATCGTCACACTCAAGCAAGTGTGTATCTAAAGGTATTCAGTTACCCTCAAGGGAAAAAGGATGAACGCCATTTCTTTTTAAATTTCCCTACACTTAACAATATAAAGGGATAATTTTACTAAGTTTCATAACTTAATTACTCTATAAGACCTCCTTGTTTATGGAAAGCACAATGACCTTGATTGATCACTTTGTAAAATTTGTGATACAAAGGAGGTCGATGATGAACATCATTTCCTTTTAACTTGCCCTACCCTTAACAATATAAAGGGATAATTTTACTTTGTTTCATAACTTAATCACTCTTCAATATCTCTTTGCTTATGGAAACCATAATATTCTTCATTATTTCATTTCCACCGTTTTCAAATAAAGAAATGACATTTTGAAAAATATTTAGTTTTGATTCTCTTTCTTTTTCCAATAGAACTTATTGGTATTAGGGGATGATAAACATCATCGTCATCATTAAAAAAACCTATGGTATATTATGAAGCATTTGTCTTAATCTCGAAATGTTGTTGCAAGTTGGGAAGAGCAAGTGTTCGTGCATAACATTGAGTATCCTTAAACTTTTGAAATGTTTGTTTTGCATCAAGAGTCCAATGAAGAGTCTTTTAATTGTTGGCTCAATTCAATGGGAAAGCAATATTTGAGTAATGGCAGATGATTTTCCTATAGAAATTCATTCCTCTCAACAAGATCTTGAGATCAATGATGGTGGTAGGACTGGATCAGTCATTTGGAACTTGAACTTTGGCAAGATCTGTATGAACTCCTATTGTATCAAGCACAAAGACTAGATATTGAACACAACTATGTCCAAAGAAGCTCATTTTGGCCTACAAATTATGTTGGTGAAGGAGGTCCACAACGATGTAGGAATGATACAAATGATTTGACCAAAACTTAATGACGACCAAAATATCATCTAAGTAAACCACAATGAACTTACCAAGATGTGGCTAAAAGATGTAATTGATGATCCTCATCAAAGTGGTAGGTGCATTAGAGAGGTTAAAAGGCATGAGAAACCACTCAAAGAGTCTAAGCTAAACATTGTCTTCTAGACATCAGTTAGTTCTATACGCACTTGGTTATATCCTAAAGCAAGGTCTAGATTGGTGAAGTACTTGTCTCCCTTAAATTAATCAAGGTGATCGTCGATTTGGAGCTGCAAGGAATTGAAAGTAGCTCAGAAAAAAGTTTGGCCAACTTTTCCCATTCAAGTTGGTATGTTCACATTGTTAGATTTTGGTCATTCTTAAGTCGAGGCTGCAACCCTGGAATATGTCAAGTTAGTTGACATCGAATTCAAGAGACATGATCCACAAAAGATAGTGGAGAATCATTTGGCTCAATACAACATGAAGCGACACATCCATGAGGATTATCCTTATGATGATATGTTCAGGGGAGTTAGATCGTATGAAAAAGTTCAAAGAAGATTCCAGACTTTGCCTCTTGACCAACAGGTTGGTTTCATCAGCTTTCAAAAGAATAGACAAAACAGTTTTCCGAAGGTATTGCAAGGAGATTCAAAACGCATGCCTTCTTCACAAGAAGCTAAACCCACAGGATCTAAGTCAAGTTTCTCCACTAAGCACAAAGTTGAAGAAGTCCCAAAAAGTCTAGAAAATTTATTTCAAGAAATAAAAGCATCACTGTCAGGTTTGATTAATCAACAAGCATTAGCTCAGTTTGAAGCTTTCATGAGTCAGGGAGAAGTTGTTCCTCATTCAATGCTAGCTACCCTTGCTGGCACCCCAAATACAACAAGTCAGGAACATTCTGCAACAATTATGTCTCCTATTACATCATTAACCCCTTTACATACCAATTTTAGAAATCCTAATACAACAGAGCTCATTCATGTTGATGATATTACTCCTATCTTGCCTGAAGAGATGCCTCGCTCAAGTTTATTTTTCAGTAAGAAACAAAAAGCTATTGTAAAAGGAGAATCTCACCAAAAGGATGGAGTAGTCATTGTTATCCTCGATTTCTAGGGATAACTAGGAGATCATGTCTCTAGGTCCATAGGTCCTGTTATCCCCGAATCTGGGGATAACTAGGAGATCATGTCTCGAGGCCCACATGGTCCTAGACATGGAGTACCGAGAGCAGGAGCGACCTGAGCATGGTCCTGGAGGACCCATCTTCTTCTTCTCAGCCAGACTTGTCCTGCCAGCAGTACCAGCC
>SNQJ01S0184575.1:2535-18844 GCA_010110895.2 Picea sitchensis
TCTACCTTTGGAAGTCATTACTTCCCTTGAACAATAACTATTGATTATTTCTCATATATTGTGCATGGTGTATTGTGGTGTATTGGTGTAACTCATATACTATTTTTCATTTCTCATTGGATATAATTGAATGGTTTAAGTATAATTTGAATTTTTTTTTAAATTGTACTTGATACCGATTCACCCCCCTCTCAGTATTAACATATGTGTCATAGTTGTTATGAAAAATCCCTCCTTTTTTCTGATTTCTTAATCAACGCCATAAAAATACTCCCTTGAAGTACTAGATGTAGGGGTGTGTATAATGTTGAACTAATTTTACAAGGAAGAAGGAACGAAAATTGTACTAGGAATAGACATCGACAACAATGACATGTGAATGGGGCTAGCGTTGAAAGTTTTTCAAACAATTTATGTATGCATTGACATTTGACATGGATAGACTATTCACATGAATTAATGATATGGGAGTGTTTATGGAATCCAATTTGACTCACACACCCACTTTCTTCCATCATCAATTCATCATGTAAACCATAAACCCTAATTTTCTTTCAGAGTACACAATTTGGTTGATGGAAGTTTTAAGTTTTCGTCAGTCTTTCTTCATTTTTCCTTCAGGTTCTACATTAATGTATATACAATGTATCGGTGTCATAGTTGTGATGCAAAATCCCTCTTTTTCGTTGATTTCTTAATCGACACCATACAAATACTAGAGGCGGGCAACAATGGCATGTGAATGGGGCCAGCATTGAAAGTTTTTCAAACTGTTTCTGTATGCATTGAATTTGACATGGATAGAATGTTCGCATGCCAAAACTATATGGGATGGTTTCTTGACTCAAATTTCACTCACACACCCAATTTATTCCATCATCATATCATCATGTAAACCATAAACCCTATTTTTCATATGTACTAGTAGATATGTTAATGATTCCAAATTTCATATTTGTATTCGACTCAAGGTCCAACTAGCTTGCAAATTATCAAATTTCGATTTCAAGTTGATAAACCAAATATGAAATGAATCCAAGCATCATTTGATATCATTGCAAGAGAGACGAATGTAAATAATCTTGCGATGAATTAGCTATACTATCGACGAAAAACGTTTGTTGATAATATAGCTAATTCATCGCACGAATGTGTCTAATTTGAATGGTGTTACATGGTTTGCAAGGATTGTAGGGATTATATGGTGCAATTTAGTGTATTCTATAATAATAATCTCTATCCCAAACCTCAAAATGTATACTACCATATCTTGTTCATGAAACAAATATTCTTTGTATGTTTCCTTTGTGGTGGCTTAAGCCCTCAGTACACATGATGCATGACAATGAAATGTAACAATTTGACTATTTAATGATAGTGTTATGTAACCCATGGTTAAGGAAAGAAAATAAGGTTCTTAGGTCCTACTTGAATCTTCTTAGAATTGAGATTTGTTACATAGTCCTTGAAAAAAGACAAAAGACTTATGTAGCGGATATTTGGTCTTTGTGTGGGACATTTTATGCCATTAGTATGTTTTGTACAAAAATAATGGATCTTGGGGAATACACCATGGTCAAGGAATGAGGAACAAGGAACGAGGAACTAAAATTGTACTATGACTAGACATGGGCAACAGTGACCTGTGAATGGGGCCAATGTTGAAATTGTTTCAAACTGTTTATGTATGCACTGAAATTTGTCATGGATAGACTATTTGCATGCCTTAACGATATGGGAGGGTTTGTGGGATCAAATTTGACTCACACCCACTTTCTTCCATCATCAATTCATCATGTAAACCATAAACCCTAATTTTCTTTCAAAGTACACAATTTGGTTGATGCAAGTTATAAGTTTGCATCAGTCTTTCTTCATTTTGATTTCAGGTTCTACACTAATGTATATACAATGTATCTGTGTCATAGTTGTGATGAAAAATCCATCTTTTTCTCTGATTTCTTAATCAATGCCATTAAAATACTCCCTTCTAGTTCTATATGCGAGGACATGTGTAATTTCTAACGAATTTTACAAGGAACAAGGAATGGAAATTCTACTAGGACTAGACACCGACAACAGTGACATGTGAATGGGGCCAACATTGAAATTTTTTCAAACAGTTTCTGTATACACTGAAATTTGACATGGATAGACTATTCCCATGCCTTAACGATATGGGAGGGTTTCTGGACTCAAATTTGACTCACACACCCACTTTCTCCCATCATCAATCCATAATGTAAACCATAAAACCTAATTTTATTTCAAGGTACACAATTTAGTTGATGCAAATTTTAAGTTTTCGTCAGTATTTCTTCATTTTTCTTTCCAGTTACACATTAATGTATATACAATATATCAGTGTCATAGTTGTGAGGAAAAATCCCTCTTTTTCATTTATTTCTTAATCAACACCATAAAAGTACTAGAGGGGGGCAATAGTGACATGTGAATCGGGCCAACGATGCAATTTTTTCAAACTGTTTCTATATGCATTGAAATTTGACATGGATAGATGTTGGATCTTGACAAAGTTTTGAGTCTTCTTGGTCATGTTTGACCATTTTTGACTTCGACATATTGTCGAAGGCGAAGCACAAGACGAGGAAAATATCACGGGATCTCGGCCCCTTTTTGGGTCCTTTTTGGGATTTGGGAATATGTAATGGGTATGGGAATGTCGTCCCATGGGTTTACCCTTTCTTAGGCCTATTTTGTAATATATAAATAGATGGCTAGGCGATGTAAAGGAAAAAAAAAGAGGCATCTATGTGATGTCGTGCTAAGTGCAAGTGTGGTTTGTAAATGCTTTGTGCATACTGTGAGAAACTTGCAGAGTTAAGTGCAAGTGGTTTTAATAGATTGTGAAGGTCTTTGTGATGTCACGCAAGGAAGAAGGATCTAGCAAGATGCACAGATATTCTGTCCTATGCAGAATAGGGTTTTGAGGCTCTGTTCATGTAACCTATTGAAGAAGATAATAAAGAAGAAGAGTTGGTGGACATAGCCCCAGGGTGGGGGTGAACCACGTATATGTTGTGTTGTTCTTCTTTGTGCGATGTGTTGGTGTATTTATGTGTTATTTTCTAAGTGCTTGATATAGATAGATAGATAAATATGTTTATTATTTGTGCTTATGATGAATCTGGATGCTAGATCTGACATAGGTGAATGTTCTTAGTGCTTGAATCTACTATATCTGATCCATTTATTTATGCCAAGTGCTTAAATACATTAGATCAGGGTGAATGTTGTGATGCTCTGTTTTCTCTCCAGAGTAGATAATGGTTAAATAATGATGAAATAATGGTGATAAGTTCTCTATCAAGTATTATAATCATAGATCTGTGTCCCAGCTAAGGTTCCATACACTTGAGTCCTGCAACCACCCTTGCCTCTACCTCGGGTGAGACTTCATCTGCTTTACAGGTGTTGCCAAAAGGGCCGATAGTTAGGGTTTTGTTGGTGTGTTGTTGTAGCGTTGAACCATGGGTCTGGCCCTGTGCCAACAAATGGTTTCCTTGCTGGGACCTGAAACTGTGATTGCTAGGAACTGAGGAAGAAGAAGCTTTGTGAAAAGATCTGACCTGAAATTGTGAAATCTATGTGCGTAGATCTGTTGCTCTAGTGCACAATACTCTACTTATTTTGACAAGATCTGTGCTAAGGAAAATAAGTCCGATCTGAAAGTTTTGTGCTCTGAGAAAAGTAAAAGTGAGACTTTTTTATTAAAAGGGGTAAGATCTGAAAGATATGTGCTCTGATAAAGGTAAGAATATTGAAAAGTTCTAGATCTGAAATCTTTCCGCTCTATAGAAGTAAGATAAGTGGAAATTTTTGTTTCAATAGTATGGATCTAGGTGTTTTGATAGATTCTATGATAGCTTGAAAAATAGGGTATTAATAGATGAAAAAATATTTGATATGAGTAGATTTGATAAGAATAGTGAAAAATATGTTATACCTATGCATAGAAAGAATGTTTGGACTAATAAGTGTATGCATGATCCTAGAAAGAAATGTTTGCAGGTTAGCTACCATGATCATAGCACCCAATACAGGAAATGTTGGGGATCATTTAAAAGAAAGAGAGGATTAACCCTCTGTTACGATTGCAGAAGACTGGGACATCCCTCTAAGGAATGCCCTAGGAGAAGACCTAGTTGTCTTTGTTGTAAATCTATGAACCATGAAGTATTGGATTTCCCTAGAATGATTGCTAAGGTTGAAAGAATGAATATGAACCAAGAAAACCCTAAGGTAGATACAAAAACTAAGATTATGAAAAAATCCCATAAAGAATCAGAGAAAGCATTGTTATAGATGAAAGAAGCCCTGAATGACCACCGACATGTCAGATTATCAGAGATCTTCAAAGAAAAAGAATGACTTGAAGCAAGAATAGGAGACTTGGACATTGACTATGTTCTAGATGAGGAAACACAAGTGAATATCATAATAGAGAGAACTTGGGAAGCGATAGGGAGTCCTGCTATGATTCCTTCATTAGGAGGAATAGGACTATTTAAAGGAAAGCTAATAAACCTATGTGGAAAGCTCACCTGAATACCTATGAATGCCAATGGAACCTCGACAGAGGAAGATTTTGAGATTATTAAATTTATTGAGAAAAGTGCCCCATTTACCATGTTACTAGGAAAACCTTGGATTGAAAGAGATCATGCTAGAAGGCAAGAAGAAGAAGAAGTTTTAGAGCAGAAGAAACAATAGTTAAAAGAATTCATGACTAGAAGTATTGTTGTTATAACCCTAAATTGCACCAGACATGCTTACCTGGCATCAGGCCATATCATTTGACTTCTTTGCCAATCCTCTACTAAACAACTTCTTTGAAAACACTCTTTTTGAAGGCATACATGCCCTGCTCCACTACTGCACGCGTGTGTATGCTGGCTGACCCACTACAGCATGTGTATACCTAAAACGCACAAAAAAATGGAAAGTTGCAGATGGAACACACAGTTTTGGGTAAGTTAACTAAACCGACTAACCATCCATAGTCGGTCATTTGACCAAATACCTATCCCTCTATAGCCTATTAAAGAAGGGGTAGGGGTCCCATTTGGAGGAGGAAAATCATAGCAAAGAAACTATACCCGATTTAGTATTTCCCTTGCCCCAACCTTTTGCAACTATTGTGTGAAGAGAAGCATATACAGAAGAAGTTGGTACACAGTTGAAGAGAAGCCCAGGACCAGATTCGATGAGCAATGTTCGATCTCACTATTGTAAGGTTACACTTGTGAGATTAATAAAATAAGTACTTTTCCCATCCCACCATATGAGATTGTCAATATTTAAATTTGATTATATTTTGATAGAATCTCTAATCCATTAGTTTATAGATCATAGGCATGTGGATTTATCTGTTTGTATTTTATGAATGCCAGTCAATGTTGGGCAGAGAGTTGCAGTCAAGGAATGAACAAGCATTAAAGGGATCGACATCAAACATGGAAACTAAGGTACAATAACTGGATCTCTTTAACCTTGAATCTGCATATGAATAATGGGGTTTATGATTGGGGTGTTGGTAGAAAGTAGAAGACTTTAGGTCATTTTTGCATGCATGATAAAACCCTTAATGCTAGTCTGTAGGAGGGATTTCCCACCCACAACAGAATTAGTGACCATACTGGGGAATCTCTAGGGTTTTCTGGGGATACTTTTTGGGTATTTTAGAATTGGTTTATTACCTTTTTTCTAAGTTTTTTCAAGAGTCTGAGTTTGTAGGGATTCTTTTTCCATACCAGTACTCCCTACATGATTGCTTGGTTGTTTTAATTTTCATCCCGAAAATTTATAGAGGTATACGTGGCCTGCAGAAGCCCTGCCCATGTATACACGCGCCCTACCTTTAGAGAGCCCACGTATATCTATTGGGTTGTTGAAGTGTCAGTTGTGTGCTTAAGTCCAATTTTTTTTTATTTCGTTTTTAGAGGTAGTCATCCTCTTTCCCTGCCAAGAGTGATCCTTCTCAGGGGTTTCTTGGATTTGGTCATAGTCTCTGTGTTGCAGTCTATAACATAGGAATAGCCTCAGATTATCTTTGTTTGATCAAAAGTTTCCTTGAATTTTCTTTGCCAAAGTTATTTTCTCTGTCTCTGAGGGACTTTGGTTTTCAGTACCAGTGCTCCCTACCTGGGCTGGATTGTGTTTTTCATTTTTTTTTTAGCATTTACAGAGCTATACGCTCCCTGCAATAGTTCTTCACACATGCATACATGTTATGCCTTTGGACAACATGCGTATATACGCTAGCTGTTGTGGTGGCAGTCGCTTATCTGTGTTGGGGATATCTTTTGACAAAGAGAGGCAGTCATCCTCTTACCTGTCAGAAGCCAGTCTTTTCAAGGGTCTTTTTGGTCTCTTCCCTGGTCTCTGTGATCATAGTTGGTAGCCTAGGTTTTGACCATAGCATAGTTTTATTTTCATCAAATAGATTTCTTGAATTTTCTGTAGTAGAGTCTTAGACAAATCTGTGAGTTGTTTTTGAGATCAACCCTTTTTGAGTTTTTGGTCAAGTGAATCTCTGCAATTCGCAGTAGGGCCAGAAGTGCATTTTGGTTTCTGTTTTGTCTTCACTTTATCATTTTTCTTTCTTTAGAAGAAAGAAAAGGAATCCCTTTTTCAATTCTAGTATTTTGAAGCATGTTGAAAATTTTTACTTCTTGGCTTGGTTAAAGAGTTGGTTGTTTGCATTAATCAATAGGAAACAGATTGTTTTCATAAGTTCTTGGCTGATTGAATTAGGACAATAAGTAGCTCGTATTCGAGCGAAATCTTGTTTGATTTTTTAGTTAAAAGATCTTGGAAAGAAAGAGTTTGAAAAAGTTGGTTTAAAAATTTTTAAAAAAGAGAAAATCTGAATTTGTCAAGAATAAGTTATTTTGTTTTCAGCTTGTTGTTTATCTTCTCTTTCATCTCTCAAAATATCATTAGTTTCACTTTCATAAAATTTGACTTAAGACAAGCCCATAAAAATTAACAATTAATTAAAATCAACTAGACTTTATGTTTTGTAGGGTACATCAACTAGTCTAGGCTAGAGCCTTGATTTAGGATTGGAGAGGAAACTCTTCAAGGTTGAAAAAAAAACATAAAGAGTCTGTGCTAGGGAGTGTCAAAAGTATAGTATCATAAAATTTATCTGGGAACCCCTCTAACACAGGGGCTAAACACGAGGTCTTATAAGAAAAGGTAGCAGAGATAACCCCTCCAAAGTCGGACCAAACGTAGTGGGGAACGCATATAGAGAGCTTGTCTTTGGATTTCATTGATCGCATTTGCCACAGAGCTTCCTGGGTCTCGAATCTATTTGAGGTCCTCAATCGTCTTATGGAACACTTGATTTTTATACCCTTGATAGGTTTCAGGATTGATACCCTGCTCATTGCGGTCCACCCGACTTTCAACTCTACCCGCCTGGTGACTGTTTGCGCACTGGCAACCTAGTTGCCTATATTTCTAGTGACTTACACAGGTAACTACGAGGGTATACCACAGTACCTAGGACAGACATCGGGCCACTCTTTGTAGAGTATACCTGAAGGGTGCTTCCGTATTCGAGTTGCAATTGCACCGGTAATTTTCTCTAGTGTTGGTTGTTGTAACTGTTCTTCCAACTAGTTAGTGACTGCTTGTTTTATCTCATAGGTACTTTTTAGTGCGTGATGGTTTTAAAACGATTATAGATTTCCCTAGTGTGTCTTTGATCTTCTCACATAGTGGAGGATGAGGATTTTCGCCAGTTGCAAAGGCTTCTGGGCCTACCATCGGTTGACCTTGAACCCCCCCCCGCCACCGCTAAGGAGAAAATTAGACCAGCAAGGGTCTTTTAAGACAATCGGGTTACAGGAAACTATGCCCAACCCATCTTCGAGAGAAGAACATTCATTTCTAGAGGAACCAATCATTTCTAACCTTGGAGCAGAGGCTCTCGGTCCGTACAGCCCTCCCATCATTGATCTATCAGTGCCAATAGTCATACAAGTTCTACCTTACAAGCATCCGGTAGTGTCACCAGCAACAATGGAAGCACACACTTTCACCTCTTCAGGGAATACTAATATTTCCTTCATGACTGTCACTACTGGGGGTGTTCCACCTCCTAACCAATTGTCATCGGTCTGGGCCACCATGGTCTCGACTTCTTCTACCTTGGGCAGTGGTCCAATTCCATCTATGGTGGCGATCACTACTCAGTTTACTCAGAACATGAAAAGCTCTCCTTTCTCATATGGGATGCCTGGCTTCTGTATGAGTACTGTACTTTCCTTCTCCACTCTACAAAATTTGGGTCTGGGGGCAGTGAGTTCCAACGCTCCTCTATAAGGATCTATTGGGGGCACTTTCATTCCCTTTATCACTTTTCCTTATGGCGACGGTCAGATACCCCCTTTGTCCCCCTCACTCAACGATGTTCCTCAACACTCCGCTAGGCCTAACATAAACTTGTTTGGAGCCGGTAGTCAAGCACTCCCTCCTCAAAATATGTTGGTTGGTTTGACACCTTTCTCTTTATTCAACACGCTTGGTAACAATGATTTCTCGTCAGCTGTCGTTTCAGCTGGGGGCACCCCCGATTATGGACAACCACATCCTGTATAGGGTACTATTCCTACACAGGGGGTACACTTAGGAATTCCTTCCTCACAAGGATCTTGGAATCCATGGCAGGGACCAGTCCCCTTGCTAGGGATGCCGATCAGGGGAAACCCTTTCCATACCCAGTGGAACCCCAGGTAAGGCCCAATGCCTATGCCCACTGGATCGGCAGGAGGAAACCCCTCCCAAAATCCTTAAAATGTGACGCAAACTCAGCCCTTTACGTCTTATTACAGGAACCAGCAGATGATGTCTCAACAAGCGCCCAATCCATACAATGGTCACGGTCATGGTTATTACCAGAGCCCTGGCCAACAACTTAACTTTTCCTGGCAACCTGGTGCCAGTCAAACTCCAAGCTCCTTTTTCCCCGACTACAACCCACAACCCAAACTACCATTTCTGGCAACCCTGCACTTGCCATATTTGACAAGGATCTTAAATGATCCCATCTGTCATGATCCGAGTTGGCCTCCCATGCCAACCAAGTTGCCTTCAGACATTCCAAAGTTCAAGGCCAAGCCTAACGAATATCCTGGTGATAACGTGATTACCTTCCACTTATGGTTCTCGTCCAACTCGTTAAGAGATGACTCTGTTCAGTTGTGATTGTTTCAATGCACTCTCATAGGGAGTTCTGTGAAATGGTACATTGAGATCGACCGCTCACGATACTCTTCCTTCGATAAATTGGCAATGGATTTCCTGAACCATTTCCAATTACATGTGAGATACGATGCCGACATAGAATTGGTGGCCAATTTCGAGCAGACAAAAGCGGACCATATCTCGGATCATATATTCGAGAATGGAGACGTCGAAAGAGTTTAATCAAAGTGCCAATCCCACCTGCATTCCTGCTAGAGTGGTTCCTTAAGTCTTTGGTAGCCCAATTATCTAATGACGTCGCAACATTCAGAGTGTTTTCCGAGGAAGACGCGATAATGAGAGCGCAATAGCTAGAGCTAATCTACTCTCAATCTGGTTTACTCTACGAGATTTTTCCAGATGCACTGAGGTCAATCCTTGACAAAACCAGGCAAAGGTCTAGACCAAATGCTGATGGAATTATTGGTTCAGCACAAACCAAGCCTGCTAATCCATTGTCAAATCAATTGCGACAATTGTAGATACAGCAGACAACAGCCAGCCAAACCACTGGTTCGGCTACTCCCCCTACCCAAAAGTCAGATGTACATAGTGTGCAAATGACAAACCCAAAGGCCACCCAACATCCTCATGGAAAGAAGAAACAACGGAAAAAGGGTAAGGGGGATAAGAAGCCCATCGATAATGGTGGTAGAGGTGACACTGAAAAGAAGAAGTCAAAGTATCCTTGTAATCTTTGCAAGGAAGACCACTCAACCCATCAATGCCCTCAGCTTGCAGAGGCCCAGAAGTTATTAGCACAGCAACAACTTGCCATGTTAACGAACCCGTTCCCACATGGGAAAAATCTAACTCAAGCATCCTCGAGCACAGAAGGGGGCAGTCAAGGACCCCCTCCATCTTCAAGTAATCCTTCATCCACAAACGTCTATATGATGAAAGGTGATGCTTATCTAACAACTAGATCACATGATTACGGAAATCCAGGCACCTCTGAGAAGGTTAAAGAAGTCAAAAACCCACCTCTTCCTCTTCATATTGAGAAGACGTTGGGTGAAACAATGACATGCATCCCCAAAGGTGCGTTCAAAAAAGATTCTTACAACCCAAATGCAAGGGCCACCTAGAACTACTCTGTGGTGGAGGATTTATCACAAACACCTTGTGTGATGTCTGCTTTGGAAGTCCTCCAAAGTTTCCCTTCCCAGAGAAAGGCCCTGTTAGTTTCCCTAGGCTCTACCAAGACTTGTAATCCGGGAATGATCATGTTTGATACCTCCGACTTAAAATCTCGTCTTCCTTACCACATCGCTTTTCATATAGTAGTGGTTTATACCACAAAAAAGTTTACCCGGAATATTTTCTGTATAGTGGTGGATGAGGGCATCTCAACATGCGTGATGTCTTTGGCATGTTGGAAGGCCATCGGCCAACCCAGTTTTTCTCCATCGCCTACTCTACTTACATCTTTTGACGGTCATTCTTTACGACCACATGGCATCATCCCCTCTTTCCCCATGTAGTTGGGGGGAAAAACCGTGTGTGTTGAAGTTGAAGTGGTCGATGCGTCCCTCGAATACAATATTTTGTTAGGTAGGAGTTCGACCTACACTATGTAAGTAGTGGTCACGACAGTTTTCCGGGTCTATTTGTTTCCTCACAAGGGCCGAATTGTGACCATTAATCAATTATCCTTCTCCTGTCCTGACCCTTCATCGGGAGTCTCCACAGTACCGATGATTGATAACCCCTAGCCTGGCATCGCCAATGTAGGGGTTGTTCTATGCCCATAATTGATGGGTACTTTCGATTACCCACCTCCTACCGACAATGTCCATTATATGACGACTGTCCCTGACCAGCCTCGGGATGAAAATTTTCAAATCTCGTTGTTTCGCACAACGTACTTTCACGATCCATGGACCCTCCCTTCCCCATCCACTATGATGAAGGGACAAAGCACCATGGCATGGCCATGCCTTTTTCCGTGGCAGAATTTGCATACTCGATCATTCAACGAGCTTCTGCTGACCCCGATCCAACTCCAGCATGAGAGTTATATCCAGTGCTCAAGCCTATTTGGTCTCAAGGTTCCCTTGTTGATACAGATTCGTTAGAATTAGTCTTGCCTTTAGAAGAAGAGATTATTGAGGCAATGACTAGTCCGGATAGACCCTCGGATGATCTTCAACATAGATCCTACTTCCTCCCAGAGTTAAGATGAATTGAAGCAAGAGAATTCACTCTGACCATGAATGGAGATAAAGATTGTCCTATCAATCCTTTGGAAACACACACAGTTTACGCTAAAGGAAATATGGCCACAATAGCTAAGATGGTACCTATTGACATCTCCAGAACCCCTAGCATCATGGAGAATATCTTCGTTGAAGCCGACTTCTCCCCCAAGGATATTCAAATTTACATATATTTATTTAAATAATTCCGCAACGTTTTTGCCTGGTCTTATGAGGAAATGCCAGGCATAGACCCAAGAATTGTTGAAAATTAAATTATGACTTATCCTGATGTCAAGACGGTCCGACAGAAGCTGCATCTGATCAATCCTAGGAAAGCAACAACTATCAAGGCTGAAGTAGAGAAACTACTTAAAACTGGTTTCATCTACCCCATCCAATTGACTGAATGGGTATCGAATCCCATGCCAGTCAATAAAAAATAGGGTAGGATTCGCGTATGCATGGAATTCCATGATCTGAACAAGGCCTGCCCAAAAGATAATTTCCCCACACCATTTATTGACCAGATAGTCGATGAATGCGCAGGATGCGAGGCCTTTTCGTTCATGGATGGTTTTTTGGGATACAATCAGATACAAATCAAACCCAAAGACCAACAAAAAACCACTTTCATCTATCCATGGGGTACATTCTCTTATCGTAATATGCCTTTTGGTCTGAAAAATGAGGGAGCTACGTTTCAGCGGGCCATGTCTTTTTCTTTCCATGACCTCAAACACATAGTCGAGGCTTACCTCGATGATTTAGTATCATGATCTCGCAAGAGGGCTGATCATTTGGAACACCTCCAAATTATCCTTGAATGGTGTTGCTACTATTGAATCCTCTTGAATCCAAACACGTGTAGTTTTTGCGTCACATCAGGTCATTTTTTAGGTTTCATGGTTTCAACAATAGGGATCTATTGAGTGCTCAACACACCCTAAAAGTTCTATGACCATTTCCTTTTGGGTACCACCTTGTTTTCCACCTTTGATTGTTCTCACATTGGTCTAATACTGATAATCCTTTTATCTTATATGTTTCATGTCTTAAGTTTATCTTGAACATACAACAAAGAACCATCTTAAGAGACACAACAACTACTCGAGGAATCAACGACCCAAAATTTTCCCGACTCCCTAGAGAAGTTTAGCATTAGCGAAAGATTAAGGTGGCGGAAATCACTTTGAGAAGTCAAAATAGTCGAGTACCAACCTTCGTCGGCGTCAGATGATAGTAGTGTTTCTTTCTTATGAAAAACCTCCGAAAAGATTTCGCCGAAGGACGATCCTTTTGGTTTCGGCAGAAAAGTGTAATCATGAGTGCCACACAAAAGAGGAATTCCACTGCCGACCGTCGATGCTCAAAACATTACCTTAATCACCAATCCAATTATCATCAATATCGAGAGTTTTATCAAGAAGATAGCATTATGGATAAACCATCTAAATAGTAGTCAATCCCCGATCTTTATGAAGGTAAGACGTGATGTGACGTTTAACTCCAAGATGTGTCAAGTACTCTGCATTCAAAGCTTTAGTTAATTCGTAGATCATGCATTATTTAATAGCTTGTTCGCAAATCAAAAGGGAACTGTTAAACTCCCCGATACAATGCATCTCCATCCGCACCTCCTCCATCAACCAGTTAAGTTTCAGTGGCAGAAATATAATAACGGTTTATTTTGAAACTTGCATTGATCACCCATATTAACTAATTGATATGACTGGTAGTGTCTCCCAGTTATATTCTTTCAAGTCTTTTTATGTGATCCCACTCTGTGCGGCAAGGAATTCAAAACAAACAGGAGAATGAAGCCACCAATCCATAAGAAGCATCCGAAGTCCAGTGAGTATTAAACAATTATCTTAGCAAGCATTACAAGTATGGGTTCGCTTGTGGTTTTATGCTTCATTTGTATATGTTCCCACCCGACACTGCTCTGTATACGTGTTCTAAAGGTGGCTTTGATTAAAGGGACAATGCCTCCAAAGAATCCATCCATGAGGAAATAACCACGGGTGCCAAAGCTGCAAGAATCAGAAATAGGAGAAGGCTCCTCCCCAGCAGTTACAAGACAATTAGAGTTTTCTCCTAAGCCAGTGTCCATCATCAAGGCGATCACCAAGGAGCCCTTTGTCCAGCCCCCATCTTTCGAAGACACAGAGGAAAGAATTGGATCAAAGACAATGTTTCCTCACTTGGAAGAAGTCTTTAATAAGATTAAGAAACAAGAACCCCTCAAATATACTCCGCACAATGACCCTGATACAAGGAAGCTCGATGACAAGGTCCTCCCAAATATTCACAGGGATTATCTACACATGGCGGCAAGCCGGTATTCGGTTTTCCCTTGTGTCAAGATCTTAAAGTGGCTCATTGATCACACCAATGCACATAAATGTTTGATTACTGATGACAATGGCGAATGCGTCGGGGTTTTCCTGCCATCAAAAGTTCATAAATACTACAAACTCAATGAGTCTGGAGAAAATTTGAGCACTGATTTCATGTTGAGTTTCTATGCCTCTCACGAAAATAGCAAAATCATGGAATCCTGGTGGAGGGAAGACAAGAAATTCATGAACTGAACTTCTGGCTGGTACCCGATGGTCAATATCAGGGAACCATATGCCTATATCATGGCCCTTCTCTGCAGATTGCATGGGGAGAAAGAATGCTCCTCGTTTTCGGAAGCTTGGATGCCTTTGTCTTTTACAGTCACCATTTCAGGCACCGAATTCAATTAGGGTGCTATCATCTCTAAACATTTGAGCACCTGCATAAAACAGTCCCAGGCACCAAAGGAGGGAGATACCCCCACCTTCTACATGGCTTTGTATCTACTGGACGCCATCTGCGCCAGGAACGCTTTTGCCGGGATGAACTTGAATTGGCACCCTTCGGAGCTCGCAGTATGTGTATACTACAACATCTTGTGGGAAAACAAGTACAAGAAATCATATACTGTTATCTGTGATCAATTTATTACACCCATTTACTTCTTTCTCTTTAAGAAAGAATGCCCTAGATTATCAAACAAAGAAAAGAAGGTCATAGTTAAAATTGGTCACTGCTATTTGGATGAACGAGAAACCTACATCAGGATTTTCAGTGCCACAGGGGCACTACATTTATTGCCCATTTATGTTCCTGACCATCTAGTGTTACGAGAAATCTGCTATCAAACCATCATACAAGGATACAACACAACTTTAGTAAAATACAAGAACCAGGCTTTCATACCGTATGGGTTTCATATCAACTTTTTCATGGTCAAAGACACCGCGCATGCTAAACAACTTGGGCTAGGTCAATTGGAATTTTAGTTCCAAACTGGCCGATTTCACAAACACGATCCCAGGGGATCTGTCATACAACATGCGTCACAGGTATCATCTTGTTGGCCTTATGCCCATGATCAATTTGAGGATGAAATTTTCACTGATAATGCTCAAGACTGGGATATGGTGACAGCCAGGAAGCCTGATCCTAGAGGAACTAGGTTTAGAGCTATGAGCTTTGAAGAGAAGGCCACATTTTTGGAGCAAGTATTTCAATGAGTTGGTTGATGCCTTGAAGTAGCAATATCATATGAATTGGGGGAAGAAACAAATGATCCCCAAGAAGACATTGAGATTGTAGAAGCTCATCAGGGATCCCCGGTACAAATCAGAGATTTCCCTGAAGATCAAACGACACAAGAGAGTGGCACACTTTTACACCAGCAAGCTCAGTTATTAATGAAACGGATGCAGGATAACCCGCATCTTACCATAAGTCTCAAGATTTCAACTACTGTCTGAAGTGTCCCGACAGAACCAATCAATCTTGGTCTCACAGTTGCCAATGGAACTAATGGGTTGGTAAATCCCGAATCTATGATATCTCCAATTGATTCCTCAGGAGAAGGAACAACTCAACCAGAGACGAGTTGGGTGTCTATAGAAACACAAGCGCCCAACCCCTTGAGCATGCTTATACACATATATAGTGACGACGAGAGCATGGAGCCCTCTCGGGCCACCCCGGTGTGCATCTAAGAAGAAGAAGGTCCCGAAAAGACCCCTTTCCCATGTCTCGGAAAGGTCTCTTTTGTTGGGCCTGGGGTTCAGGACCAAGGAGTCCCACATAAGGAAGTTGAAGCTAAAGGTAATATCAATACAGGAAAGTCCGATGAATTGGAAATAGATGTCGGCCCGACTGACAAACCTCCACAGAAGGAAATCGATAGTTCCATGATCAATGAGCAAGTAAGTGACAAGTCTATGCCCAACACTTCTATCTTGCCCAATACCCAGATCCCCGGTGAGCAACAAGTAGAAGTTGGATGTACAAGGCAGAACGAGGAAGTTCAAGAGCCCACTCTCGAACAAATATACACTGTGGGAAGCTTGGGAAACAATCTCACATGGGGCGATTGTTATCCACAATTTTGGTCATTCAAACTGATGCAATGATAATGTCATGATGATGGAATATCAAGCTCTTCACTAAGAACATTTTCCTGAGAAAGGTTACACTTATCAGCTTCCAGAAATCACATTTTAAAGATAGTTCGCAGGCTGCATATATACTCTCCTGCGAGAATGCATGATTCTCGCAGGCTGCATTCAGCTGGGGTGCGAACTTGTAATGACCCTTTTCTTATTAATATGAATAATTTCATAATTAATCCTAAAAATTAGCTAAATTATAATTAATTATTATATAACCTTAATTAATTATATGTTATTAATTAATTATTTTGATTATAATTAGCTGAAGTATGATTAACTCCTTGATTAAGGGTTAATGAATGATTAATTATTAAGTGAGTCATTAAA
>SNQJ01S0184575.1:19143-32277 GCA_010110895.2 Picea sitchensis
AAAAAAAAAAAAAAAAAAACAAACAAATTGCCGAAGTAAATCAAGCAACAAACTTAGATTTGACATGAAAAATGCCCAAATATGTTCCATATGGTGTTGCAGACTTCTCCTTGTGGCAAAATTCTCATATTTTTTACTGGTTCTAAGAGAAAACAAAGTCTGTTCTCCTGCCGATAATCACATTATTTATTATGCATTTTTAGTCTTTCGGTAGGTGAACGCAGTAAGAGTATCTTAAAAGTAAAAAAAAAAAAAAAAAAAATTCAGAGATGACAGATTAGATAAGCCATTTGGCCTGGTGAAAATCCAAACATAATGCAAACAGAATAGTTTAAAACCGCGTAGACCCCAGACTCAAGTGTTTGTTTTCTATCACTGGGTGGGTTCTAAGACTCATTGACTGATCTAGACTCTGCTCTGTTATGCTCAGTGGGAACCTAAGAAGGATCTACCTGTGCAAGGTGTGCTGCCATCTTTCGGCCAGACCTTGATAGACTTTTTGTATTCTTATGTTACATAATATAAGTTTCTTCCTTTTTTTTTCACCAAAAACAAAACTGTATAACCTGGCTGCAACTATAAATAAAAAAAAAATAAAAATAAAAACTATTGAAGCCCACCGCACTGTGGTAACCTTTGGGCTGACTACTGTAAGGGCAACTGGCAAGGTACCAGCAAACCGACCATTACACAAACCCAGAAATAAGCTCAGCCCGCCTTAACACAGTTAGGCAAATAATAGGGTTTGCTATCCGTAATTTGTCCATTTAAGTGAAAATCGAATTTCCTCCTACATGCCAGGTATTGTTAGCTTTATCTTCAGGTTCGAAGCAGCAGAAAAGCCAGTTGTCTGCTCACGCTCTGAAAACCCTGATTTCGCAGCGCCACCTAACCCTAAATAAGAAAATGAACGTAAAGGGCCGTGGAATGTATTGGCCCCTCCCTCAATAGTAACCGAAGCCAAGAGAGAGCAAGGCAACGTCGGCGCTGTGAGATTTCAAACCAATCCCGGGGATCGAACTGCCGCTGAGACAGAACGCCTCGAGGCCTGATACATTTTCGCTTCTCAGCCATAGAAAAGAAAAAGAAAAAAAATGCCCTTTAAGCTCTGTGCTCATGTCCATCTACCGGTTTGTAATTGGTAACTGACATTCAATATTGATATAGAATAGCAAGGCAAAACTCTGCAAACATATTGCAAACTGCATCATGATTCGACACTTGCCAGCTCCTGTACTTGCTTCTCTCTCCACAAACATCAAACCCACTCTCAGAAGATCATCGTTAGCTTAGAAGCCTTAGACCCTTTGAGCTTCTTAATCATTCTCACATGGGCGACATCCAAAACTATTGTATAAAGACAGACAATATTGATCACAATATATGCAAAATTATACAATAATCCTGCGGAATGAGATCTCCTCGTCGAAGCCATTCTGGTTCAATATTGCTGCAGATGGCTACAACGAACAAATCAACAAAGAATCCCAGTAATTTTAGATATATGTATATATGTATATATTTTAGTAATTTTTTTTTGTTTTGACAGGTTGCAATGCCCAAAATGATGGAGAAATGGATTTTTTTTTTTTGGTTATTGAGCAAAAAAAAATAAACTTAAAATGACCAATCGCGTCAGCTTGTACAGGCCTAGTTGCAGTCTGTGCACCAGGTAGGAGTCCATTTTCCTTATGCCATCCAACCTTCATAACACACTTTTATTGTAATTAACGAGACCTTGCATGTTAGAATGAATTTAGGGTAGACCAAGAATCATAAAGGAGGTTGTCTGTAATTTAGATGCATCTACAATGCAAAGAAGAAAAGCAAACTCTTTCAAAATACAATCAGGAAAGTGTACTAAATGATTTATATGGCAGTGACCTCTAATAACAGTGGGCTAGTGAAGATGAGAGATGAATATGCTAAGTATTGTGGAATTTTAGTAACCGCAACTCTGGTATTATTAACAGCTACTTTCTAGAATGGTTAGTATGCGTTGTTACTGAATATGACTGTCATGTACTGTCTTGGAACAATAACAGTCGTGAAGGCAAAGTAAGCTTGGATTTAATCAGACAATGTCGTGATTTTTTGATATATGTGTGGAATTATTTGTGAATCTGTTCTGCACAGTATTACATTTCAGATTCACAGCTGCAATACCATACTAAATCCCACCAAATAAAAAAAAAAGCATACAACAAAAACCTAAATAGTGCAAGGAAACAAATGGAGGCATGGATTTGGTGGGGCCCAGAAACCTTTTGAAGGTAAGTACCAGGTATAAAAACGCATTAAAAATAGTCTGATTAGGTTGGCTGAAGAGGAAAAGATGGATGCACAGGGTGATGTAAAAAAAAAACCCTTACAATTCGGCTCAGGAATAGGCTTGGTGAGAAAGCGAAGAAGGCAAAGAAATTAGAGCATGCGAGCAAGGAGTAGGAACAACAGGATGTTATGCTTGAAAAGCTAGAGGCTGAGACACGTGGGCCTCATGCCGAGCTTGACACTTGTGAATGCCACAAATATATTTCTATATACATTAAGGTTTGGATTTAATGACTTATTTTAAAGTATTAATACGTTCTTTTATCTTATTTATTAAATTATCATTTTATTAATAGGTCCTTTTAATAATTAAATTTTTTTAGTAAAATTTTATTGTTATTTATTTTAAAGTGTTAATAAGCTAGTATAAAACTAAATTATTTAAAAGGTAGACCCTGTTAATTAACTTATTATGGATGTTACGAAATTAAAGTTAAATTAGCAAGTAACCTATTGGTTTAATTAAGGTAAAATAAAAGTTAAAATATATTCAAGCCAATTTTTTTTATGAGTCCATGGGGTTTTGAACCGGACCTCCTCAAGCTATGCCTTAACAAGTCCTTGATTCTGCAGCCTTGGTTTTAGCAAATTAATTTGACCTATATTCTTGAGTAAAATAGTTTTCTTTTATGTTACGTTTTAAATTTTAAATATAATTTAATTGTAGTTCTTTATGATGATTAATTAATTAATTATATTTAAAATTTATGGTTCATACTATATTTCAAAATGATTAATCACTTCGACCAAAAAAAATCGAGCCAAGAACCTACAATACAACATGAGTTAACCACGATCCAAAGCTGAGTGTGGGAATCAAGACAGTGATCTTACAAGCAGGGCTCAAAGGCATACTATGAAAAAATAATGTGATTCAAACAATCCAAAGCGCCAGTCCCTCCTCCATTCTACGGTCCAAAATCGATGAAAAATCTCGTCGACAATCAACAGCCAACACTATAAGCCGGAAAATCTCTAGGAGTCAAGCATGGGATATTTAGTTAAAGGTGTCATTAGGACTTAGACTAAGACAACTATATTCATTAGGAGATAAGCCTAGGAAATTAGGTAGTGTGAAGCTAACATAGCCACAAGGAAAACCAATAGTTGTTTGTTAGGGACAAGCAGCGAAGCTTAGATGCTTAAACCTAACCCCTAAAGACCGTCGATGGAGTAGCACGTGTTTCTGAGACAAGTAAAGAAAACTTTCACCTAACCCCATTTCTAAAGTTTGGTAGCACCAATTTAAAACATCCTGCGGAACTCACCACGACAACTTTGGTTGATGCAGGTCAAATCATACATGATGGTTAGGACTCTTGGGAATTGAGGTAGGGGATCATCGTTGCAGGCACCGCCAACATTTCCAGTGCCACCACCACCATCGCGAACTAAAAGCCCTCTCATCTTTGCGCTGGTTGGAAACCATCAGCGAGACTTTAAAGGCGACAGCAGAAGCGAGGCGGCGTGGAACCCCACCGTCACAGGCGGGTAATCCCGAGCGTCAAAGGGATTGGAGGACCTCACGAGACATCGCGAAGTTGCAGATCAACTTCGAATTTCGCGGGGAGGGCGGCGCCAGTGGTGAGCAGCGGAGGCATAGTTGGAAAGGGCATGACCGGAGTGTTTGCCTTAAGGGACGTCGTCCAATTCAAAGCGAAGATCACCATTTTTCGATTAAAGAATAGCGCGCGAATTGGTGGGGTAACACGGAAAGACAGCGCACTGCCACCCGACCGCGGTATGCGTGCAGGAACTTTGAGAAAGGTTAGGGAGAAATATCACCGGCGTACTATGAGAACGAGGTTGGGGCATTTCATGCCTTAATGAGGAAACAAAGCGGTAGAAGAATACGAGATCGGGGTTATGGCGAAGAGATGAAGTATATGTCGTATGGATAGCGACCAACGACAGCAGAGCGCAGCTTCATCTATGGATTGAACGGGATAAAACTATGGTGAGGATACTGACCCGTCTTTAATGGCCGGTGGAAAGTGCGGCGTTGTTGGAAAGAACATATAGACTTGTTGGGGTGCAAGATAGAGCATTTCGCGCCATGGGATTAAGTAGGAAAGACAGGACATTTCTAGGGGAGGGAGTTCAAGGCCGCCGTATGCAACCGATCAGCGCCAGGGCCATTGACTGCGGGAATTTCAATGATAGCGAGTGCAACATCTCATTCAGCATAGCGGTCGCGAGCGGGACCATGACCTTCGAGAGCTTGATGGCGAGGCGGGGTTCCGGAGGAAGAACTTCGTTTAGAATCGGTCCACGCAAGGTGCAAGGACCAATCGTATTTCATTTGGAGATCACGAGGACCCAATGCTGACGAGGCGTCCGGAGTTGTCGAGAGTTAGATCACGAGAGAAGGAAAAGCCAATGAGGCTTAGTAGCGACCATCATATTCTGCTGTGATTAGCAACGCCAAGGTAGAACATCAATCGCAGAGTGGTGGAGTAAACCGAAATGCAGCTAAATCCATTCCAATGTTAAGATTTTGTTTGATTGCAGTTACCAGCAGAATGGTTTCATTTCATGCGCATTAGAAAAGGGGGTAAGGTTGGCGACCTGCGAACGCGATGGGTAAACAAGTGAGAGATGATGGCCGGGGAAAAAGCAAGCGGTAGGACCTAGAGTCGATAATTATCTTGTAGACCCAGGAGTGTGTACTACCAAGTTGAAACTATACGTCACTTCTCTTGGGGAATATGAACTAATAATTGGAATGGACTGGTTGCTTGACTCATCGACAGTGAAACTGTTTACGTAAAAGAGATTGTTTGTGTAGATGATGAAGGAAGACCAATAGAGATCCGAGAATTATCTGAGAGAAAAGTGTTGCTAAACATATCAACTATGAAGGTTAAAGATGCTTGAGACCAAAGGGTGTCAACTTTATAGTAGTAGAAGCGTTGAAAGGCGAAAGGGACGCCGCCTCGATAGAAACGGTATCGGTCTTAATGAGAATTTCAAGATGTTTTCTGAATGAGTTACTAGGGTTACTGAGGAAAGGGAGCTTGATTTCACTATTGAGCTAAAACAGTGCCGAGAGCCAATTTCCAAAACTCCATATCCCGGATGGCGTAGGAACTTTGTGAATTGCAAATGCAGTGAAAAGAGTTGGACTTAGGGCTAATAAAGACCTGATGTGCCACGAGGCGCCATTTAATTTTTGTAAAGAAAGAGGATGGATCACTGACGTGTATGAGCCCTACGGGGACTTGAGCAGGTGCTATAGTGAAGAACGAGGTGCGATCGCAATTGAAGCGATCTCTTGATGGATGAAAGGAAGCGGCGGTATTCTCTCAAAAGACTCGATTTAGAATCGGTATCATCAACTAAGGATTGAAGGGTGATATCCCAAAAATGGCCTTTGAACTTCGGTTTGGACATTACGAGTTTGTTATAGTACATTTCGGATTATTAATCGCCAGCGGTATTCATGAGCCTCATGAGCAGCGTATTCGAAAGTACCTAGACCATTTTAATACAAGTATTTTTAGATGACATCCTCATCTATTCAAGAATGAAAGAGAACACGAAGGAACACTTGTGAATAATGTTGTCCTGCCTTAGAGAACACAAATTGTATGGGAAAATGTCAAAGTGTTCCTTCTTCGAAAAAGAAATCCACTATTTAGGACATATCATTTCCGTGAGAGGAGTCTCGGTGGACCCGAAGGTAAAGGCCATTATGGAGTGGCGGGTGCCGAAAAATATACCCCATGAGGGTGAGAAGTTTCATGAGATAGCCCGAGGGTTATTATATAAATTTGTAGAAGATTCTCAAAAAGCCAAGAAACCATCACCACTTTAGCGCAAAGGGTCAGGTATGAATGGACAGAAGATTTTGATAGGGCATTCATTGAGCTTAGAGGTTACTAACTAGTGCAGATTCTCTGAGAGTCTGGGATATGGAAAAGATTTCGCAGTCTGCACGGATGCCTAGAAGCAAGGGTTGGGGGCCGTCCTGTCTTGAATGGAGGAGTGATAGCTTATCGTCCAAGGAAGTTGAAGAAACACGAAGAGTCATCGTGACTCATGATTTAGAAGTTAATTTGTAATGCTTGCTCTGAAACTTTGGAAACCTTGTTGAAGCCGAAACTTTGAACTCAAAAATGAGACCATCAAAGTTTAAAACATCTCTTCACTCGAAAAGAATCTGAATGCCAGACAAAGCTGATGGAGTGAGTTTATGAGTGACTATGATTTTGGTATATCATTGCATTCGAGGAAGAAAATAATTACATGAGATGCCTTGAGTAAGGAATACGAATCTTCTCCTTGGTACCTTAAAGGTCAATCTCGGGGAGCGATGTGTTGGAACAACTCCAAGGAGGCGGTTGGTATTTAAAGGTTACTTCAAACCTCAGAGTGGGGCTGATTGATCCAAAGTATGAAGGGTATGGTTTGGAAACCGGCCAGTTGTTAAGATATCGAGGAAGGATGTACATTCGAGAATGGGGATATTAGAATCATCTTGAAGAAGCCCATAGATCACTTTATTGATAGCATCTGGTGTGAAAAAGATGCTGTGAATGGAAGAAAGCTCTTCTTTTGGGTAGGCATGGCACGCGATGTAGTCCATTTTAGGTACATCAAATTCCTAGAGTGTCAGTAGGTGAAAACCGACCACCATCACCCGTGAGCCTCCTACAACCACATGATGTTCCTATGTCCAAGTGGGAAGTCATCTCATAGTTTGTTGTGGGGTTGCCGCTCACATCCCCTTAGACACAATACCGTTCTTGTGATAGTGGATAAGTTAGCAAAGAGTGCTCATTTTATTCCGGTTAGATACACTTATGGTGTCACTGATGTGGCACGCGTTTTTTTAAGTGAGGTCATCTGTTTGCATTGGATACCCAAGAAGATTATTTTTGATAGGGACTCCAGATTCACTAGATTTTGGACAAGTTTCTGATCGGTGGGCTTCAGTTGAACTTAAGCTTATGACTTATCATCGAGATGGAGCCCAATTTGAAGGTAAATCAAGTCATGGAAGACATGCTTAGGATGTATGTGATGAATGTCGGAACCCGATGGGAGAAGTACCTACAACTTTGGTAGAGTTTGCCTACAATAGCAGTTATCATATCTCCATCGGAATTCCACCCTACCTGACTTTATGCGAGCCATCTGAACTGCTTTGGTGGGATAGACTAGAGAGCCAGGAAGTAATAGTTGGGACGAAATTGATTCAAGAAATGGAGGAACAAGTGATTGAGATTAAGGATTGAGGATTAAAGAAGCACATGATAGGCATAAAACTTATGCAGTCACACACAAGACATACGAAGTTATAAAACAGGAGATCAATTTTTCATTTGTATCGGGCCTAATAATAGTACCATACGATTCGGGATGGGGACAAAGTTGTCACCTGGGTTTATAGGAACATTCAGGATACAAGAGAAAATTGGACACATTGCATATCGTCTCGTCTTGCCACCCCCCTTGCATAGAACTCATAATGTATTTCATGTATATGTTTCGATATGTTGTTGTTAGAATCATAAACTAAGTGGAAGGAATTGCTGCGGTGTCGGACACATTGAAGATTATCCGCATTGAGCAGATTCACGCATATTGAATACATGAAGTCAAACCGGCTCGAGAACACCTAGTGGTAGACCAAGTTAAGGTCAGTGGGACAAGTATAGTCGAGAATCTGCTACTTGGGAAGATGTAAGACATTACGGCAAGATTATCCCTCACTATTTTATTCCGCCGAGAACATGTTTCCTGAAGGTGGGGTGTATGTAACACCACCTTTTACACCACCTTTTGACTTAGACTTCCAGGACTACCTGAGGACTATACTTTATTTTCTAGTCACCATGAAACTATTAGAGTGATACTCTTAAACTTTAACAGTTATGAACTTTTATGAATGTTTAAATGTTATTAATGATGATGTATGTAATGCGATCTATTATGTGGATAAGGGTAGAATGTATAAATGTTATTGATGATGATGTATATCTTTGCGACACATTGTGAAAATGTGAATTGATTGAATGTTTATGCTATTAGGATGATGTTGGATATTGTAATCTAATTTGAGTAAATGATAATCTTGTGAATGAGTGTTGAGTTTGAATTATGAGATATTATGAGATCTATTTCCTAATTGGAAAACTTGATCTTAACTTATCGATACAGAGATACCAAATTGAAATGATCTTGGTAAGGCAATTACATGATGATAATGCATAGAAATGTATGAGTTTATGATACAGACTAATCTCTGCCGGAGTTATGGAGCTATTAAATATCCAAGGAATAATGATGATGCAAGTGTATATCGGGATCGATCAGTATTATGGTATGAATATTGTATTTGGAAATTTATATTGGTTTGGATGCATTTTCTATGATATGTGGATCGGTGCATGATTTCAGGCAACGACACTACCCAAAAACAAATGCTTGATGACAAAACCTCCGACAGCAGTTGTCACTATAAATTCCCTTTGTAGGTGTTAGACTCACTGAGTTACAGTGGGAGGGTGGAGAGCATTTCCCATAGTGTATCTCAAAGTAGGGTGGTCCATCGTAGGAGTGGACCCTAGACCTGATTAGGAGGGTGGAGGCATTTCCCCACCGTGTATCCTCAGAAACATGAAGTCACAGGAGGGCGGTGCTGGTTCATGCTCCCGAGGTCGTGTGATGAGGGCTGTCAATTGCCTGAGGAAGCTTGGTGAGATAGCGACACTTCCACTTAAAGGTTCTACTTGGAGTTAGGTCTGGGTATAGGCTCCAAGATAGTCTAGGAGAGGGCGGATAGGAATGGAGTTGGAAGTAGTTAGGAAGGATGAGTAGAATAGTTGAGACTATATGGGATAAAATAACGTGAGGAGTTGATGAAGAAAGGTATATATGAAAATTCATTATTATGTGAATTAAACCACAATTGTTAAAATGAAATTTTGAACCAAATAATTTAATTTGAAATTCTCCACAATTAATTGATTGTTGTCTTTTATAAAAGGCTAGTCTTGTTGGATTGGATGCATACATAAAATACTAAGGATGAAAGTTTGATTATTATTACATGCGAGGGTGTATGTACTTGCTACACATTCATTTCTTGTACGTATACACTACTATGTATGAGTTCCTTGTTCTCATACAATAAGATACCTTATGGGATGAAGTTTCGGAAGAGTGGAGTGTGTGTAATGACCTTTTTCTTATTAATATGAATAACTATAGGTCCTAAACATTAGCTAAATTATAATTAATTATTATATAACCTTAATTAATTATATGTTGATAATTATTTTGATTATAATTAGCTGAAGTATGATTAAATCCATGATTAAGGGTTAATGAATGATTAATTATTAAGTGGAGTCATTAAATGATTAAGTATTAAATTATTGGTTAATGATTAATTTGTTTTATTAATTAATTAGTGATTAATTAAGTGTTGAACAAAGGGGGAGAATAAAATGTAATGATTAAATGGGGTTCGTATCCCATAGGGATACGTAACCCATACGCAAAAGGGAACATTAAGTAAAGAGATAGATAATAATTAATATGAAATAAATGAATGGATGGAGCATTAGCAAGAGATAAAGGTGTTTGGTGGGAAAATGAATAGAGGTGGTGAAGGAGGCATAAGGGAAGGAGGATTCATGATTGGGGGTATTCATTCTGAGAGCTTGGAGGAGGGAGAGGGAGTGGGATCTGACAGTGGGATTTACAGGTGCAGGGCTGGAGGGTTTGGGCTGGGAGGGCTAGGATGTCCATTGATGTCCTAGGGCCAAGCGTCTTGGTGGTAGGGTGGTTTGGTTTTGGGGTGTTCTAAGGAGGCGGAGTTCAAGCCCGAAGGTTAAGAGGCTTGAGTTCAATGAAAGTTCAATGCTAGAATAGTAGCATGAAGCAATTATTTAAACTCAAAATTGAATTGTTTACTTAAATTTAATATTTGTGCCAATTTTATTCGCAAGTATGGAGATAGCTTTGCAAGTTATGAAAATTATACTTAAAAGCTTCTGAAGTTAAGTAAATTGGTAGAAATATAAGTGTATTTACGAATCTGGTCTTTCCATCTATATAAATGTCTTTAATTGGGCACCATGAAGCGTCAGGAGTGCGACATGTAGAGCAACTCATTAGGGCTTAAAATACAAACGGGGCTCAATTTTGGAAGCTGATTGGAGATCTCTGTGTGAGGATCATATTAAGCTGACCCCTAGGTATTGAGTTTTAAGTGCATGAAGTATGGCATAGAAAAGTGTGAAAGTCTGAAGGCAGAAGTCAAAGTAGATCTCAATCATCAGATCAGTTATACATGCATCATCATATTTGTTACTCTGGGAGGTATTATTTTTCAAAGTCAAAAGTAGTCCCCCAGACACGGTTGAAGGATTCTAAAAGTTGTTGTGGTTAAGCTTATTGTGCCTTCATCTAGCGAGGTGCCCCGGATCAACGACCATGCTTCATTAGGGGACACAACACTCGATGATAAAATTATTGAGGCGGTCCTTAGTAAACCATGGTTTGGAAAGTGAAACATGGCAGAAGCAGTGTATTGTGGGCCTAAAAGAGGTGTGAGTTCAAACCTCTTTTGACGGCCCCGCAATCGCGTGCTCATATAGTGTCCAATCTAAGAGCAGTGTGTGGCCTCCCCTAGGCACTAAGCCTCATCCCAGGTCTCGAGGGTTCAATTAATGAAAGTGAGGAAGGTTCGTGAAACCTCATCTCACCACTTAAATTGAAAGCTAGAAGGGTTGTCAGCAAGATAACTCTTCTACTGGTCCCTGAAGCATGATGCGATAAATAGGAAAACTTCGCGTTTGTGGAACACTAGCATTCAGAAAAGTGCATGCATAGTCTACCAGAGAACATGGAGATGTAAAAACTTGAATGTAATGAGTCAGACACACCTCCATTAGCAGTGGTGAATTGTTCTGACTCTTTAGTATATATGATTCATTTTGATATTTTTAAAGGGGAATGGTTGAGCTAGGCTCCCTGGTATTGTAATATTTTATGAAGAACATTGGTTTTTTGGTTATGTATTTGTTTTTGAGACATCTTGGTTAATCAAAAGTCGGTTTTCTTGCTCCATCTTATTTTCCTCACGATCTTGAGAGAGTTCATGAATGACTTATTCACATGAATTGTTGTAATTGTATTATGATAATGTTTGATTAGAGTGCTAATATAATTTCTTTCAGTTTCTTTGAAATTTGAATTCAAGAGGATCTTGTGTTTAAGTTTTCCTCCTTAAGAACGCTAGAGACGTCAATGTAATCAAACCTCTACACTCTCCTCACCAAAAGTCTTCCCTCTATTCCTTGGATTACTCCAACTAACACATTAAAGTTGGTTTCAGACCTCAAATGCTTGTGCATATAGTCAGTTGTAGTTAGAAGCGTTATTATCATTAGTTTAAGCCCATTTGACCTCTTTAAAACCAATACCATTGACATATAAAATGATATGGGTAATGGGATTACCTTCAGCACTTAATTTGAAGAAGGTGACAAGTCCTAACATTTAAGTGCTGGTTTAGGAGGCAATTGAAGACTTTTCCACAGGATATAGCGACAATGAAATTAGGATTACGAAGGTGCATCAAATATCGAATCTTTGAAGATTGCACTTGCACCAAGCGACTCCTCTGAGGTCATTACAACTGGTAATTCCTCTATTGAAGTGCCTCTGGATACACCTGGTAACACCTAGGAGAACACAATGATCAGACCTGGTCTTTGATGGTGAACAAAGACCGGACACACTTTCGACTAGTATCATTCACCCAAGCTTGACTCCATGGTTGAAGAATGCGATTCTTAGACTCCCGGTTGAGATGGAAGCCATTTTGGCTCGGTTCTCTATTTGACTTTTCTGTTGTTTCTAGTTTTCCTAATGTTGTCCCTACTATGGATGAATGGGCATTTGTTGAGATTCAACAAGAAAGATCCTAGTGAAAATTATGCACCTACCACTAGGATGGAACCTTAGGCTATTTGAAGGCGCTCACCAAGAGAAAATCTGAATACCATAGAGGCAGGATAGGGGTGAAGGATAATCCCTTTCTTGTTGAGAGGGAGTGTTGAGATTCAACAAGAAGATCCTAGTGAAAATTATGCACCTACACTAGGATGGAGACTCGGGCTATTTTTAAGTGGAAGTCTATTTTTAGATGATGAGCAAATTCTATTTATAGATGGTGAGCGAATTCTATTTATAGATGTATGTCAACTATTATTATCCCTTAATAATAGTTGGACAATAAATATTAATCTATTCTGAATGATCACTTGGAAATAGTTAACTGAAGTGGAAAATCAGTTAGCTATAGGAAATTCGAGTTCAAAGGTTGATTGGTGGGACATGCAAGTCGAATTAGTTGTAACTGAGTGATTCGAAGTTGTAACTAAGTTATATGTGTAGTTATGTGAGTTGTAAAGTAGTTTAACTTAGTTAAGTGAGTTAAGCTTAGTTGTACTAGTTGTAACTGAACTTACACTAGTGAGAGATCGGTGAATTAATTATTAATTAATTCACAATCAGTGGTCTCACATGCAACTGAAGATTTACCATTGTTAACTACATGCATGTCAAATCCAGTGGAGACCCAGTTGAGATAAAGGTGAAAGGGACAGTTTGACTATCAGTTGTGACATTAGTGTGTGCACTCATGAAACCACACACACATTGGATGTGCCCATGAGGAATGTGCAGCCTAGGCAAGAGGGATTCATTCATTGCAGGGATTTCCATCAACAGGGATTGCGCAAAGGAGGCAGTAAATTGGCACATGCATTTGCCAATTTTTGT
>SNQJ01S0184576.1:1267-18987 GCA_010110895.2 Picea sitchensis
AGGCCTTGCTTAAGCAACACCGGAGTGAGCCTCTTTCCCCTAGGGTTTTGATTCTAGGGCCCTGCCTTTGCAGCACCATAGAACCCTACCTTCTAGTCTTTGAGTCATCATCCTTTCAAGACCTTGTACCCTTATCTTTTGACTCCATATACCCTAAGGCACTGATATTTGATCTCCAACGTTGAATTTTTAGTGTACAAAAACCACTTTCAAAACTAAATTTTGAAACCCTAACTAACCAAACTAACCTAATTAGGGCTAACGTCATAGTTGAATATCTCATCTTGATGCAGAAAAAGTTGGATAGAAGCAATTAATGATGATTTTGAGCATCTGTTGAGTAAATTGTTGATTGGACATACTGTTGGCTTGGTCATCTTGGCAGATATTGATGAATTAATGATCTTTCATAGCTAATTGACAAAACGTTGACTTCATTTTATATCTATTACTTTACAATTGCTTATTAAATGATAGCAGATAGTCATTGAAGCATTGAAGTACTAACCATTTGAGTTATAGCCTGCAAATATATATATATATATATATATATATATTGTATTGTTGTTGTTTTGTTCCAGGCAGGTGTTTTCAATAGGGCATACACTTCATTTATTGGTTGATTAGCCAGACTATCTGACATTGGTGGTAACATGTGAGGAGGGAATTCTAAAACTTGACCTTATATCTTCTGCCTCTCCAAACCCCAGGTTGTCGGGGACGTCTCCCCTGGGTTAACCTCCCTAAACAGAAAGAACCTCCCCATCGAGGTGACATTGGGTGGGGAAGGTTCCTATTACGCTAGTTTGATCCCTATCCTTTAGTCTATGACCTGAACTACAAACTAAGCGATAACAGGTTTTACCTCTATTGGTTAAGAGTGCATGAGGGGAATTAGTTGGTCATGTTTTCCTCTATTTTCTTATGGTTGTACCATGTCTACTTGAATCTCTTCCTTCGTCTTGAACAAGTGGGATACATATTTGAGTGCATATGCATTTTGCAACTGTCTCTATCTTCAGCTCCCTCTATTCTCTAATAAAAAATTTATTATGGCGTTACCTTTTGATCCTATGCTCTTAAACTCATCTATTCTAGCCACAACATCTACCTTCTACACCTAGAGTCCTATCTATTCATTTGACTCCCAAGATGTCTCTCCTTCATCAGTCCCCCTCATTAGACTTCCTCTCATCAAAAAACCAAATTCCCCAATCAACCGGTTAACTTCATCTCCATGCTTTCTTGGCTTTGCTAACTCAAGCAACATCAACCTATTTCCTTTGTTTCTAAACAAGCCATGGATGCTCTCCTAATATACTCATCCATTCATATAAATCTATTGGAAAAGTGACCCAAAATACTTCATAATTGTCGTGATTATTGTGTAGTAATTTCTCTTGGTTAATCCGCAGGAGTTTCCCTACAAATAGATCTATTTTATTAAACCAAGAATCTCCTACATACCTCTCTATCATTATAGTCATCGTACTACCCAAATTCCACACTCATCATCTTGAAGTCCTAGCATGGAACTATTTGTTGGCTCATTTTAAGAACAAGGTATGCAAGGGTGTCCAAAATAGGGGTCAATGTTGTCAAAACTAGCTTTTTCAATCCCTTGTTATAGGGAAGATCTCACCTAATTTTATTTTCAAGACATAAGGGGCATGCAAGGCTCAAGCTGCTAGAATATAGAAGATGGTGTGCTCTTTTTACCATTGATGATACCCTCGTCACCCAACCATAGGCCGAAGCCTCCCTCCGAGCACCTTAACCTTGACTGAGAATTACTCTGGAAGCAAACCCTAGGCTAGATAGCCAACAAAGGGTAGCGCACCTTTACCCAAGGATAGTGCATCACAAAAAAAAAGATGATCAGATAGTTCAAACCCTAGCCAAGAGATAGTCAAGCCAACACTAAAACTCGATGTTGTTGCAACTGCACCTACAACACTCCTCCACACGTACGTACCAAACTGGGAACTGTAGTGCGCAGAACTGGCTCTCTGCAACTACTGAGATGTGTCAAATGAGAACTGGCACCCTATATTTATATTGGTTCTACCAGATTTGCTGGGGCCGACTTCTCCTTCTGGATATGTGTCTGTTTAGTATATTATTATTATTTATGTCCGACTTCTTCTCTTGGACGCTAATAACCTAATATAAATTATCTTCTTGAGCTGACAAGACTTCTAAGGTTATTGGCCAATTCATTAGGGTTTCTCTTGCTTCCTGGAGTCTCCTATTCTTGTTAGGTTCACACGTGGAGGTAAATACCTCCCGCAACTACCATAATATTAACACTCCCTCCTAGCTAGGGAGGTATTACAGGTAATGGTCTTGAGCACAAAAACATACCATTTACCCGGTAGCATCAACATAGTCATTTAGACTACCTCATGACTAGATCATGAGCATCACCACCACCATCAGCCGCATCATCTCTCAGAACCATACTTCATCTGAGTAATTAGATATGATGTTGGATAAGTCACTCTCCCCATAGAGTGATACAAGAAGAGTAAATGCTCTGAACTGTTTTCCTTCTGGAAAATCTATGTTCATCATTCGTCTGGATGATGATTATCTCCAATAAACTACTGATAGTCTTCAAGCCAATTAGAACAAAGATAGAACACAATTGTGTCTATTCATAGAACATAAGGGGCATGCAAGGCTCAAGCGATATGATAGAAACAACAATGATATGATCCATTCATTTGATTATTCATCTACTTAACAAAATGTTCATTCTAGATCAATGTTGCAACCACACAATACTCTACTTGTTCATAACATAGCAATCACAACTAAGCAATGAACATTAAACCATATTGAGCATATGCAACATAAACTAAATAGGTGAATTCATCCATATATACATAATACACCAGAAAATATTGAAGGGAGGATCTTATTATCTTAATCTCAGTCACCAAATTTCTCATGATTAAAAAATACCATATTCCCAGCCTCAAGCCTCAACCATAAAACAATAACAATTACAACCTCAAGAAACAACAATAGCCAAACTCAAAATAGGTCGAAACCTTTACATTTTTATTTACACGTATAGATGGGAAGACTTATTCAAAAACCTTAGGTAGTTAGAACACTACTTGTGTCATTAATGCAAACTACTAACTTCCTCCTCACAATATGAATCATGAATGGTGATCATCATTAACCATATCCAACGATCCTACAAAATAGGTGGCATGATATTTGGTGATCTATCTAGTTGTTGCATTGGTGCCACTATATCTTGAATTCACACTTAGGGCCCAACATTGGCAATTATCCATATTCTTTTACAATTCTCTCTCAAATCTCCAACTTCAAATCCAAGTTCTATAAAATAGGACAAAGTGTATCTTATCTCTGATAGCTTCCAGTATATACTCTATTGTTTCTTTATTTCCTCCTGCTAGGTGCTTAGCAACCTCTAGTCTTGGCCCAATACCACCATGCATAATCTAATTATCTTCCTTCAATTTGTATAGGGTGATAAATATCGAGGATTCCCTTTTATCGTGTCTTTTGATTTGATCGTTGAGCTCCATCTTCCTCGTACTCATTCTTTTAACTTTTTGTTTATCATTGGTAGTCTAATGATCCTAGAGAATAATCCATACCATTTATATGTTATATCATATCAGACCATTAATGAAAATTGTTGTCTGGGTCCTAAAAGGAATATGGTATTGTCTTTCAAAGAGCTTTTTAGGATATTAAAGAGATTGAAAATTGATTGCACCCTGAATATGTTAAGGTTGAGAGTGATGGGGGAGATTAGATGGGTAGGAGACCACCTTTGTATTTTTAACACAAATATTAACAAAGAGGCGCGATAAAACCTTCATTCCCTGTTGTCCCTAGAATCCTCCTTGACATCAATTATTATGAATTTATCTTTCTTATCAAGTGCTACATCGACTAACTAGTCAATGATTGTGTTTCCTTCTCTTCTAGTGTGCGTGAAGATCATATTCTTATCTATTGTGGCATGTTTAAGCCATTCATTTTTTTTCTTGTAGGTACCAAAAACATTCCTTACTCTTATTATGGAGTAGATCAATGAAATTTTTAGAATCTCCTACACTTGTTCTAAAGGCCAAATTTAATACATAATTTTATCCTTTCCATGGGAGCATTCACTCATGTTCTATTATTTGTAGCCATTAAAATGTATATTAAAAAAAAAAAATTCTATCTTTTTTACCATGAATCACTCCCTTAAACGCCATGAATTTCCTCTAGTTACCCTATCGAAGTTAAATTTTACTTTATTTTCTCTAGGGAGGTTCCATGTGCATGGAGGACTTCTATTAACCTTCACCCTTTCTTGTTCAATTAAAATTATAGAAAGTATGTTATTGGTTATGTGCAACATTGAAAAATTCTTCATGAGCAAAATAATGAAGTTTTATTAGCAAAACAACCATTAATGTTTTGCATCATACCATCTAGATTTAACATATTTAGTAGAACTATGTTTTAATAATAAAATATGCATACACACAACAAATTTTACAAGAATTTGACTTCCTTAAATTACATTTTAGAACTAATACCTTTTGATGAAATTTTTTCCCTTAACTGTATATAAAACAAAAAAGAAAATTACCATGTATAAAACAAAAAAGAAAATTACAATCATTATAGGTTGCTACAATTTTAATTATAAATATACAATTTAATTCACCTACACCTGCAAATATAGGATGGCGGATACCATTGTCATCGCTAATTCTAAAGACGTGAAGTATTAGTTATTATTATTATAGTTGATTATTATTATCTAACACATGGATATTTGTTTCCATATTTTACCAAATTATTGCAAAACCATGACCATAGTTCATTGTAACATCATTATCCTCAACGTAAAATAAGGGTTTAATTAGGGTTCATTTGGATTACTTAGGGTTTGTCAACATATCATTAAGGTTTATTTGGGTTAATTCAAGTTTATTAGCTTATAATCAAAGTTTATTTAGGGTTTATTTAGGTTATTTAGACTTATTAGCATATAATTGGGTATAATTAAAGTTTATTTTGGTTGATTAAGATTTATTAACATATAATGAAAGTATAATTAAGGTTTATTAATCTATAATTAAGTTGGTTTATTAACATGTAATTAATATTTATTTGGATTAAGTGAGGTTTATCTGGATTATTTAGGATTTACTAGTATACAACTAAGGTTTATATGGGTTACTTGAGGCTTATTATAATATAACTAGCATACCCTCTAAGCGGGCAAATGAGAATGCCGAAGTCATTTTAAGGTGGTTCCATATTAATATTGTTAAGTGGGATTATAAATATATTGCAACTAAAATTATTGTATTTGAACTTTTTCATATTAATGTTGTTCACTGAAATTATAAAAACATTGAAATCAAAATGATTATATTTGAAGTTGGTTCATTATTATTAAATTGATTAACATAATATAAAATATATATATATATATATAGTCAAATTCTTTGAATTAAACTTGTATAATTTTTATTACAGAGTAGTGTTGAGCTTTGCTAGAATTGTAAGTATTATGAAAATACAAAGTTTTTAGTGCTTGAATATCTAGAATTTGTTTTCAACTTTATGGCAATGACCATATTTTCTTGTGGTTATGATTTGAAGTGAGGTGTATAGCTTAAAATAACTTGCAATTGAGTTGGAAAATGATGATGGTAATACATTATGTGTGTTGGTATTCCATAGTCTTTCTTTGCATTGAATAAGAAGTCCTTGGGTTAGAGAAATAACATTTCAAATGTACAATTGTCTTAAATGCCTTTTAGTGGCTATGGGGTGTTCATTTTGGGTTGGATTGAACATCAGTATTGATATTATAATAATAATGAAGTTCATTTGCACACATGGTTAGCTCGGTGCTCTTTTGTTTCAACTTCCGATTGGATGCTTCTTTGTTTCATCTTCGAAGTATATTTTGAACTTTAGTATGTTATTTAACATTTTTAAGAATCTCCACACATGAACCACAATTGATTTAGGCAGATGAAGTTTCAAGTATGTTTGGAAGATGTTTGATTTATAGAAGATTTTGAAATGTTCTCCAAAATGATTCCACACAAAACCAAGTTTGTTGTAGTAACACTTGCTAAGCTAAGAACTTTTAAAGGAAACAAACCTGGTGTATCAACACTTGCTAAGATAAGGGGTTTTGAAGAGGTTTCTTGGAGAGAATGGTTTTCCCAAAATACTTTAAAAAAAGTAAAAACCAAAAAAACCATCATAATAATATAGAGCTTTATAATATAAAATTTATAATTTATAATAAAATAAGCATCTTTTCAACCAAAAAAAAATCAAGTCTAAAATATCAATTTTTATTTTTTATTTTTATTCTTTTTTGTGATCTTTATATTGAAAGTTAAAATGAGTTTATGCTATTTTTTTATTAAGTCTATTTAAAAAAAAAAAAATTGTGTTGGTTATACTGGAAGTTAAAATAAATTTATGTTATTTTTGTATTATTCTTTTGTGTGCTTGTTATATTGAAGGTTAAAATGTATTATTTTTTTTATTTTTATTTTTTTTGCTTCTTATATTCAAGGTTAAAATGCATTATTATTTTTGGTACTTGTTATATTCAAGTGCTTATTATTGATATATTCAAGGTTAAAATAAATTTATGCTAGATTAAAATTGTATGTTTCTTAATCTATGCTAAAATAAAATGAATTAAGTCTATTTAAATATTCAAGGTTAAAATAAAGCTATGCTAAATTAAAATGATTTAAGTTTGTATGTTTCTTAATCTATGATAAATTTAAATGAATTAGTCTATTCAAGTGCTTGTTATATTTAAGGTTAAAATAAATCTATGTTATATCAATGTTAAAATGTTAAAAAATTCTTAAAAACCCCAAAACAATTATTATACAAAACTTGAGAAAAAGAGAGTTTCTTTCAACCTTGTAGACACTCGTAGATGGAAGTATTATTTCGGGTCTCGACAGTGAAGTGAGACCATGAGCTTATCATCCCAGGTCAGAACAAGTTGATAGAATCCCATCTCCCATTTGCTTCCCTATGTCTTTGCCTGGGTGGCAACATGGGGACTCAAAAAAAGAGTAGGGTTTCTCTTTTGCTATTTTGGATATATTGAGGCCTCCATCCCCGGGGGCCTGCACAATGAAGGGCTATTAGCTCATTTGCAATATATTGGTTTTCCAATATATTGGTGTTGGTGTTCGCAATATATTGGTTTTCCAATATATTGGTGTTTGTGTAGGGGCAGGCCTCCCTCCCCAAGAGGCCTGCATGATGGGCTATTAGCTCAGTGGTAGAGCGCGCCCCTGATAATCGCGTCGTTGTACCTGGGTTGTGAAGGCTCTCAGTCACATGGATAGTTCAATGTGCTCATGAATGCCTGACCCGGAGATGTGGATCATCCAAGGCACATTAGCATGGCGTACTCCTCATGTTTGTTCAAACCAGGGTTTGGAACTGAACTTATCCTCGGAAGGATAGATGGGGCGATTTAGGTGAGATCGAATGCAAATCCAACTCGAGAAAAACAGAGTTTCTTTCAACCTTGTGGACACTCTTCTTTCCATTCTATAGAGAACATAGAAAAGTACCATGTTTGGAGTTACTTTTTAAAGATATATATACCTTGTGACAATCTTCTTTCCATTCTATAGGGAACAAAGAAAGGCACCATATTTGGAGTTATTTTCTTAAGATATATATTAAAAAAATATTAAAAACCCCAAAACATATCTTGTACAAAATTTGAAAAAAAAAATTCTTGTATAAAACTTGAGAATTTCAGTCTTCCATTTCTAATTTATCAAGATATATATTAAAAAAATATGAAAAACCCCAAAACTTTTCTTGTATAAAACCTGGAAAAAAAACATTTCTAGTATAAAAAAAATTCAAAATTCCATTTCTAATTTCTCATTTCTAGAAACACAAATCTCATGTAATTATTACACTATCTAAAAAATAAATTTATGTTTTCATATTTACCACTATCAATTTGAATGCTTTTATAAATTTATTAATAAAAAGAGAACAAAACTATAAAAGAGAGAACATAATAGACATGCAATTTACATTAACGTCCACTGGAATGCAAATGTGTTATACTAAGGAAGCAGATAAATTCTATAGAACTCCTCTTAAAATAATAGACATGCAATTTATATTAACGTCCACTGGAATGCAAATGTGTTATACTAAGGAAGCAGATAAATTCTATAGAACTCCTCTTAAAAGAATCTTTTTGAATAAAAATATTTCGCTGTTCATCTGAGGATTTTCAATAAACACATTTAACTATCCATATGGGTTGATTGAAAGTAGTTCGTGGATAAATAATAAAGCAAGAACGAGATTGTACAGTTCATGCAAAGACCTGTTATGCATATTTAGCCTTCTCTATCACCACAGAAAGGTCAAGCTCTCATATTGTTCTTGCAATAAGATATGCAACTTTTACTGAGCACTATGGCGAGGACTTCAGTTGTTAAATAATTTGTAAAACTGCATTCTTCTGCTTTCCTTTTTATATCATGGGGCCTTTCTTCAATAATTGCAACAGCAACAGCGATTCCACTACCGTCCCACCCTCCTGCAGTTTTCCATCCGAAGGAATTGGGCAGTGACATCATTCTTGAGAACACTCTCAAATCTAAGTATTTCAAGGAGTGCAGAAGACAAAATTCTTCTGGAAAAGGTCTGAATAGTAGCTCACTCGGGCTGTATAGCTGCATAGTGTATATTGCTTACGGTTGATTGAGTGGTTGGAGCAGTATATAGAACAGACTCTGACATTCATTAAAGATATTACCTTTCTTCATTCTTTGAGGTCATCGCCTCTGCATTTGCTGCACTGCCTTCTACACCATTGCACAGTCAGTGGATAGAATTAGGATTTGAATCCATTGTTCTATCGAAACTCAAAGCTTTGTTTACAGTCGGGGCTAAATTAGATGGCAAATAGATACACAAATTGAGATTGAGTTCGGGATGTTCTTCCACGTTCCAAGCTACCAGCTTGATAGACGAACTTTCCAATCAGTGGTGTTGGAACAAGTATGTTATCTCCAGCATTGTAGGGTTTTGGAATGTCGGAATTTCGTGGTCAGGAGCAGGAAGAGAGACGTGGGTATTATTGAGTTGACCGAGGGGACGATGGGTCTGGCGGTTGAGTCCCTTGCTCAACAATTTTCTTTCGATGTGGGTGTTCCAGTGTTTCTTTATCCCGTTGATCGTCCGCCCGGGAAATCTCCACGCAATAAGAGACCCACCTGTACAGTTTCACGGACTGTTTAATATCAGTTTGATCCATAACTGGAACTTCAAAAGTGATATTTTCAAGACAGATCCAGGTTTAATATGTTTGTATAGATAAGGGAATCCATTGGAGCCTACATAATCGGAAGATCAAGAAACATTACATATAATATCTGAAATCAATTTACAAGGATCTATTGATTCCATTGAAAAAGAAGAGCACATGCAAGCAACCTACGACCTTGGAAAGAGAACGCCAGACCCCTTTATCCATAGGAACCTCCAGCTCTTTCCGCATCTCAGCAACCCTACAATCGGAAGATCAAGAAACATTGCATATAATCTCTTAAATCAATTTACAAGCAGTTATTGATTCCATTGAAAGAGCACAGGAAAGCAACCTGCGGCCTTGGAAGAGAATGCCAACTCCCTTCCCTGTGGGCTCGAAGGTGAGCGATGAGGCGGTCATCTTCTTGTTTAGTCCAGGCCCCTTTGTTCCATTGAAAGAGCACAGGAAAGCATACTGTGGTCGTGGAAGAGAATGCCAACTCCCTTCCCCGTGGGTTCGAAGGTGAGCGATGAGGCGATCATCTTCTTGTTTAGTCCATGCCCCTTTGTTAGTATGAGCTTTCTCACAGCACACAGATCTCCCCATTTTTTCATGGAGAGAAGAATAAAGATGCAAAGGGCCAGAATCGATGACCACTCTCAATGGAATACACAGCCTTCATGGTGACCATAGTGATCCTTCTCATAGACACTCCTTGTGCGCGACGGTGTGCAACTCCTACAATGCTTAACAGGGACTCGGTGACGATTTGGGTGTTTTTAGTTGCATTTGTTTTGCTCTGTCGGGTTTCAAAATTCTTCAAAGAAGGTTCAACAATATCTCATTAGCTATTGAGTTAATGTGAAATCTTTATATATGTTTATTCCTATCATAGGTTTTCGCTGGCTTTTTCATGGTAGAGATTGCTATAATTTTGACACCCATTGAAGTGATTTTTTCCTTTATTTTTTTTGTGGGTTATGGCAGGATTAGAGGGAGAATTTTATATTCTTATTGTTCATCATATTCTTTGTTATTTGCATATTTTTGGCGAAGGTTAGTCTTATATATATCTGCTAATTCTTTTTTCTGGTTTCAGATTTATTTATTTTTAAATGTTTAATGGGATGGAAGCCATGTAAACGGTTGCGTCTTCTGTACTTGATTGATGAGCCTAGTTGATTGGTCTTTATGCATAAATATATCACATCATTGAATTTCTTCTTGATCGTGTCATATTGGCTCGCTCGGGCGGCTCTAATTTATCAGAACCGATAAAAATTTGACAGTGCCAACTGGAGCGTGTCATAGGGACCATGGCAGCGGCATGTGCCAATCTGACGGTGGCAGTTCTGATTCGTCGGCACTGATAAATTTGGCTGAAGACGGCCCACGTGGCCGCCCCGCGTGCATTTGTTCCAAGAGATCTGTTACGGCGCTTTTCTTTATCTTTATGTTTGGTGTAAATTCTGAAACTCACGTGGCATGAAATTACTGGAACTCACGGCTGACTTGGCCGTGAAAATGCGCTAGAGGTGTGGATCCGTTTGAATATATCCGTTGGAAAGTTCCCCGATCTTGGCGTTTTAGGTAGGGGCTGTGCATTTTTTTGGCTTTGGAAAGTTTTTTTACAAAAAAAATTTGTATAATTACGTCGAAAGGTTTATATCTATTGACAATGGGCACAATTAATGATCTTTTAACCTTATTTAACCTTAAATCCTAATCTGATGGCTATGCATTGAAGATGCTGGCATATTCTTAGTCGTCCTCCAAAATCAATGGATCAAATTTATTGTTCATAACTTTCTTGCATTTATCAAGACATCCGTTAACATGTTTACTTTTTAACATTTACCTAATCACTGTAAAGATATGTAATTGCCACATTCCATTTATCAACTTAATACAGTCAAACGTTTCATATTACAACAGACGAATTACCACAAACGTTTTATATTGAAAACACGCATTCTCAGTATATTGGATGCACACGTTCTCAGCCGATACCTTTAGGCTTTCGGTGTTCTCAGCCGCGAATTAGCGGCTGTGCTAATTTATCCTACAGCGAAGGAACACCGAAGATTAGTGGATTATTTAATATATTGGAGGAGGCATCGTTTAAATATAGGTATGGTAAAATCAATTTGTTTGTGCGTGTCGTGCGGAAGGAGCTACAGAGGTCGACCGCCAAATGAAAGGGGCATTTTTCTTGAAATTTATGTTTTAGTGAACAAGGAATTTTATTGAGGGTTCGTGATTTGTACTATTGAGTGCATTTATGAGATGGCAAGGATCCATTTGAACAAATAACGAGCGAAACGAGGAGGTTTTCGGATTAATGGTTATATGTTTTGCCGGGAAGATGTACATTTGTGGAAGATCAGATGACTGCTCGGTCGCTCAGCGTTCTTTTAAAAAAAATAAAGATTGTCTGCAAGAGTCTCAGAGAAAACGAAGATTCCCTGAAGGAGACCTCGTTAGAGCAAAAATGCAAAGCGATTTAATGCTTTTAGCAAATTTTTGTGCATTTTGAGGCAGAAGGCTCGAATATTGGAAATAAAAGGATCATCTACTGTGTAGATAGATCCGTAGGCAGGAGATTATTTCGTAAAATATTTAGGGGATTCAAAGTTTTCTGAGTAAAACACCAAGAAAATTGTTCGGGGAGAAAAATTGCGGCCAAAAAGTATAATTCGTTCAGTAAAGTGAGTTAATAGCTCACTTTTTTGACGGCAGTGGATTATTTAGAAAAATAATTAGGGGATTCAGAGTTTTGTTTAGCAAAAGATTAAGAAAATTGAGCAAAACATCAAGAAAATTGTCAGATCGAACTGCAGTGCAAGACTGTAATTTTAAAACGAAATACTATGAATTGAATAAACTCTTCTACCTGCGGTGTCGTTGCACTAATTTTCCTCAATTCAATGTAATCTACCTCTGCATATGCACACAGATTTCGAAGAATTCCGGCTCCATGAAAACCCTGAACCGGGTCGTCCAGAACAGAGATTAGGCTCGCGATCAAATTCGGGTGATCACGCAGCTTAATGCTCATCATTCTTTGGCAGTTTTGTTTATTCTCGAGTGAAAGCAGAGCCAGGGATTCTCCTGCCTTATTCACGATCTACCTCGTTTCATCGTTTCCCAATCCACTTATAATATTAAAATTAATCATATCCATGTAAAACGCAGAGAAGAGACTACACAGAATTCCCCCATTGTCGTCGATGCTCTCTCGGCCCTCCTCTTCCAAAGAAAGACTCGTCAATTTGTGATGGCCAAGAATCGTAGACCATGCGTCTTTTTTATTTCTTTGTAATGAACAACGTCTCTTACATTGCTTATGGCAAAGACTATCTCTGAGATCCTTTTCCTTAAGTCCTTCCCTGTCGAGCCTGTACTGCCTACCAGCATTCGCATGAGCTGCAGAGCGAGCTTTGTTGTCTTGATTTGGGATTCAGGCATATTGGGATTTGATGTTTCTGATCTTAGCGCAGTTCTCATGCGCTATGGATTCCATGGACCAGAAATGGCCATCACCCGAATGTGATTCAGAAATGGCCATCACCAGAAATGGCTTCTCCTGGCCTTTAATTGTGGTTGTCAGGCCCTTCCTATAGAATAAGGCGGTGGTAAGGCAGTGGGGGTGGGAAGGCGCGCAAAGCAAGGAGTTGTTAATTTATGTCTGACTGACAGACATTCGATGACAGAGAAGGGGAATATTATATATATATATATATTGTGGTATTGGTTAACAGTTATTTGGATAAAGAAGGTTGTTTTCCAAAATTGAAAACCTCTCCCTGCGGTATTGGTTCACAATTATTTGGATAAAGAAGGTTGTTTTCCAAAACCTGTCAACAATCTAGTATCACTTTACAACAATCTAGTTGACAGGTTTTGGTGAAAACCTCTCCCTAAGGATGCCTTTGGCATAAATAATTAGGGCTTAGTTCAGATTTCTTAGCATGTGATTAAGGTTTATTAAATTAATTGTGGTTTATTAAAGTTTCTTTTTGAAAGAAAAAAAACATGTTTGTTCATGTATTCCTCAACAAGAGATTTACAACTAGGGTTAGATATAACCCATGGTCTATGATGGACTCCTCTCAAAAGAACTTCAAAGTTACCAAGGGAGCATCCAGACTTTGGGACAAAGGTCTCTTTTCCACCTGGTTTAATTATGCCAATCAAAGCCTCAATCTACTTACTTACAATTTGGAGATAAACAACTAGTCTTGATACATATGTGGAGAAGGCCAAATGTCAAACAAGTGAAAAATCCATAAGCCCCACTTGGAGGTTCACATAATCAAAAATGCCTCAAAACTAACCAATCAACTCGAGCACTACTCAAAGCTCTCCCCAATGAGGGATACCAACCATTTCCTAATTTTACTTCATTCATTGAGTAGCACCTCACACGGAAGAGCTAGGAGGGGGAAAGTCTAGAGAGAAAAACTTGAGCGTCTTACCTTTCCCTTAAGATACCTTAGCTACTAATATTATGTTTAGAAGGGGTTGTTGAAGGAGCTATCAAAGATAAGGGAATCCCCTAGACTCATAACAACATCCTTGAAGACACTGAATCCTAAAGATGGGCCCCTCTCAGACTCTATTGTAGCACCACTTCTTGTGATATGCAACTTTGAACGTTACTTTGGAGAGGGGTAAAGGATGCTTCCAGAATAAATGAAAACATGCCATTCCCTAGGCACTTTTGGAAACACCTCGTATCTTGATGAACGCATTGAGTGAAAGGTGCATCCAAAGGGGAAACTAGATTTATTGCTAAGATGAATTATGATACGAACAATTCCCCAAGCACAGAAGAACCATCCTTTGCTTGACATGGTTGCCCCGAGATAAAAAATATGCCTCTTCTTTCCTCAATCCAATGGTGGAAACGAACAAAGAAGCCAAATTGGAGGTCATTGGGATTCCACTATCTTCCCTTAATGTCTACTCTTCAAAGAGATCTCCAAGATCCTCAAACCCTTCAACATCATCTCTACCTAACACACCATCATGAGCATATGGGAAGGTATAAATCTTAGCGAAAAGCGGTGGCTACGAAGATTTAAATGCTTCCTCTACATTTGAAATGTCAATCCCATCTGTTGCGATCTTTTGATCACCATATCAAGATGAGTTATTCACCTTCCACTATCAAGAGTTAGAGGGGGGGCTCATAAATTGCTTAATAGAACCCCCTCTATAGGTTACATTCAACATAAACAATAAACTGACTTAATCATCATCTACCTCCTCCATCATCCAAGTGGTTTGGCCAATCCTTTTTGAGAGGGATTTGCTAGATTAAGTGCACAGGCTAACCTCCTAAGGTCACAACACTTTGTTTCATCTCATGTTCTACGTCTTTCTTCCAATTTTGGTTAATTAACATATAACTAGGGCTTAAGTAATTAATTTTTATTTAGGTTTTGTTATCCCCTATCCTAGGGATAACTAAGGAGATCTTGTCTCAAGGCCCACAGGTCCTAGACATGGAGTGTCGAGAGCCAGAAGACTTGAGCATGCCCCCGAAGGGCCCATCTTTTCTTCAGTGCAGCCCATCTACCAGCAACAACAACATCCATCCCACCAACATTTGTCCTAAAGTAGCAGTAAGTCTTGCTCCATGAGGTAATGGATCCGGGTATCATGGTATGCGTCACTCCGATTATTGAAGCACTTGAATATGTTGCATTTAATTCTCCTTCATTTCATAACGTTTGCTTGGAAATTATGCTCTTTAAACTTGTTCATACCTGGGATGGTGACAGGATGCCCTAGTAAGTTGATCTCCCTTTAGCATGGTTTGCCACTGGGTGGGTTTATGAAGAGTCATCATCCATTCCCTCCATACTTACCACTTTCCATCATTATTCCACTCATGTTTCCCATACCTTTGTTCGAGCATTGGGTTTGCCACACTAGGAAGGGTTATACCTTGCCTTGTGGGAAGAAGGGGCTAAAGGCCCAGGGGGTAAAAGTAGTCCGCAAAAGTTAAAAGCCAAAGAAGAAACCTTTGAGATGCTTCGTCCAGGGATTCCCGAGAAATCAATGAAAGTCTTCTCAGTAAGAAAATGGAACTTGCAAAATAATAATCCTCAATGTATTAGTTGGTGGATGGAAGATCTCACTATGAGTCGGCCTATTAGGACCATGGGCATGTAGCAGTATGACACTACCATCTCTGGTCACCAAGCCAGGGTAGTGGCTCTTGGTGGCATAGCCAAGAGAAAGGGGGTCTCATCACGAGCCAACCTTCTCATCTCCGTGAACCGTTTGTGGGTAACGATGTCATCTCTGGTCACCAAGCTAGGAAAGTGTCCCTTAGCTCTTCCCTTGAAGCATAAAAATATAAAAAGCAATAAAACTAAGAATAAAAGGCATTGAATGGGCTAGGAAACAATGGCATCCATGAAAAGGTGCAGCTCACCCCCATACAAAAGCACCCACAGGAAAGATTTGCATTTCCCTGTTATCACTGCACCCCATGCCCAAACACTTACCCCCATGCCACCTCACACACATTTACATGACTTGGATTGAGTCTCACCTGGGAAGCACCCCAAACTTAAGGAGGATTAGCCCAACAGGACATCCTGAGACCTTCTCCAAACCTGACTTGTTAAAACTGCATAACGTCTTTGAGCATTTGTCTGGGTAAAGGGGGGTTTGATGCACATGTTTGGGTAATTTGATTATTAGATGTGATTGGCATTGCTATGATCCCTGTGACTTATGAACCCCTGGAGGGCGAACTTGTTGTTGCTGCAGGACTTTGCCCGGTGGACAGGTACATATGGGGGAATGATTAGCTCGGACTTCCATGGGGCTGAAAGCCCACATATGGATGTTGTGACCCCAACCAGGGGCAGAGAGACGTCTGAGACTTGCACCAGGAAGAAAGAAGGATGTTTCACTGGAGACACCCTAGCAGACCTAGAACTAGGGGGATCTTGCTCTTCCACCTGGACGTTGGCCTTGGGAGGCCCATGACGTCACCTTTGTGACCCTAAACGTCACCCAACGTCAGGATTGGCATTATGGAGGCAGTGGTGTGCTAATTGGCACGTGTGGCATCATCCAGGGCCTTGGGAGGCCTAATGTTTTGCAGATGGGGCCCAACGTTCCACCTAGGAGACTCAACATCACCCTAGAAGGGCATGACATCACCTCTAAAAGTGATTTTAGGGTTTAATTATTTAAATTTGTGTAAAAACTGGATTTTTGGTGTAATTTGGCCATGTCATCCTTTTGTGACCTAAAAAATAATTAAAGGTCATTGTTATTGTATAAATAAGAGAGAAAACTCTCATTTTGATCATCATCACTCATCACACAAGTGGTAAGGTCTGAAATTTGCACCCTTTTCAAGGGTTATTGGCTGAAATTTTAGGTGCACTTCTCGAGGAAAGGCATTTTTGGTGTTACTTGGCTATTTTCATGGTGGAGGATCTTCAACTAGGGTTTAAGCTTGATTATTCTTGGTGAAGTAAGTATAAAATCTGCATTTCTTTATTGTGAATGAATGCTTATGGTGAATTTATGTGTTTCATATCAAAGATTATGAAATTGTTTGCTTGAAACCCTATGAGAAAGACATATGTTATTATATTTTTCTCTATAATTTAAAATTTTCCACTTGTTTAAATTTCTCAATAAAGCACCTTATCAAAGAAGTAGATACTAAAACCCTACCATTGTAGCACTCTAGTAACCCTACTTCATTGCCTAATGCATATTTTATTTCAAATTGTCTAAGGAAAAGAGAAATTGCTAGGGCCTAAGTTTCCTTACTTTCTAGCAATTATCTCTAGGACTTGGATGTTTGAGGCCTTGGGCTACCAACACCTCTCTCATCTTCTCCATCTCCTTTGACTAAGTATTATCATTGTTATTTTCCTCTAAGAGTTGTTGTTGTTATCATTGACTCCATTACCCTAAAAGGCACTAGTCTACTCACTACAAGTGATTGATTGATCAAACAACTTTGAAACCATCTTCCTTGAAGCATTTACTAACTTCTACTAACCCTAGATTATCCAAAATCACTAACTAACTTCTTGTTGTTGCAAAAGATTGCTACAGCCATCTAACAACAGCAAATTGACCATAAAAGTGACATGTTATGCTAGCTAAACATTACTAAAACTGCTTGTGACTATCTAATATCAATTTGCCTAGTTAAAGCTATTATTTCAAGTCTTTTCTCAAGCATTTTGAATCATAATTATTGTGGATGTTACAAATTTATCATTGTTGTTATAAATTGTTGTACTGCTGCAATTATATACCAGCTAGTCTATTTTTCAAGAGTTCATTGTCTTATGAAGCATTAATATCATTTTGGTACTTGGAAAGTGTCATT
>SNQJ01S0184577.1:0-18882 GCA_010110895.2 Picea sitchensis
AGTTTGATCATGTTCATCCCATCGAAATGGAATATCATGACACAGTAGGAGGAGGAAACCATGCGCGTGGGTGGTGTAATATGGGACAAAGTGATGTAAAAAGTTAGCTTTTCTCTGTAGGGTCTGTAGTTGGCGTAAATTCCTAGGTGGTGGAATTTCAGTGATAGCTTGGACCTTGAGGGGGTCCACTGTGATGTCGTGTTGAGATATAATGAACCCAGGAAGGCATCTGATGGTGACACAAAATACACACTTGAGGGGGTTTAAGCGGATATTGTATTGAAAACAACGTTGAAAGACGATGTGTAAGTCATCTAAATGTTGAGTTCATTTCTTGGATCGAGCAGTGAGGTCATCCAAGTAAGAGAGGATGATGCAAGCAAGATCATGGAAAACATAAGTCATGGCCCGTTGAAACGTATCAGCTACGTTTTTTAGTCCCAAAGGCATGACACGATAAGCAAATGTACCCCATGGGGTAGTAAAATTGGTTTTATATTGATTTGTTGGATGGATTTGGATTTGATTGTATCTGGAGAACCCATCCATGAAGGAAAATGCCTTGTGGCCGGCACAATCGTCGATAATTTGGTCGATGAAAGAGGTTGGAAAGTTGTCTTTGGGACAAGCATGGTTGAGATCGTGAAAGTTGGTGCAGACGCGAATAGTGCCCTGTTTTTTGTTAACGAGGATGGGGTTGGAAACCCATGAGCTATATGCAATGGGGTAAATGAACCCAGTGGTGTGTAACTTGTCAATTTCAGCTTTGATAGCCGCAGCTTTGGATGGATGAAGTGGGAGCTACTTTTGACGGACTGGGGCGACATCTGGCTATGTGTCGATGTGATGTTTGAATATAGAAGGATCGAGTTCGAGCATCTCCATATATGACCAGGGGAAAATATCTCGGTATTCTTGAAAGAGACATTTGTAAGCTGTGAGTTCCTTAGGGGAGCATGTGGTGCCAATGGTGATTTATTCTATGATTCTCGGTTTGATGGAAATGTTGATCTTGATGGTGGGGGAGATATTGGCCATGTTTCCTTCCTCAAAAGCATATAGGGCAGGGATAGGGTTTTTGAACCAGTCTATATGCCCTGAAGGAATAAAATCCTTGTTTTTTATTGCACATATGAACGCTTGGCTAGGAGGGTTGAAGGCTTCCTGTGAGAGAAAAAGCGCTCGGTGATGGAGGGCATCCCATGGGAAATCGAGGGTATTGAGTTCCTCCAGGATATCTTCGTCGTAGTGAAACATGCGAGAATATAGAGGATCCAGGGAGGTAACATGGGTGACTACCACATTGTGATTGTCCTCAAGTGGTGAAGACGTAGAGGGTATACTGCAATCATGTTATGATGGCTCACTTGACATAAACCAAATGTTCAGATATTGTGGGTGATAGACGGTGGTAGGGGGAAAGATTTCCTGTGGGAAATGAACCAGAGAATTGGGAGGATTTGGGGGAATATCCTCAGACATTTTACCTATGAACCATGGAGGGGTGGTAAGTGACTCAGGTTTAGGGGAGATGATGTTGACAATATCTAGAGAGGGCAAGACCCTTGGTGAGGTGGTTGTATGTGGTTGAATAAGGTTTGAATGACGACCTTGGTATGCCACAATCAAAGGACATTGGTATGTGAAATGAGAAAGTGAGTCACAGAGAGCGCAAGGGAATCTCATCCATTCAGGGAATGAGGCAGAGACATAATGAATGTCAGTGATGTGGGTACCCAAAAGTGGTGGTAGATGGGGCTCTTGCTGAAAGGTTTGGCGTATTGTTGTTAGTGTCTCTAGAAACTGAGGTAGAGCTGGGAAATGATGAGTTTAGTGGCCATATTTTGAACATATGGCACAAGTGAATTTGGTTTGTAGCCATTTACTGACTGTAGTGGAGGACGCGGTCATAGTACTAGATGTGCTTGGAGAAGTGGCAAAGGATGTGGTTGCTCGAGGGATTTGGATCAGATTGAGTAACTCGGGAAGAGAAGGACATTTGTTGGTGGGGTGTCCCTCTCTTTCGCATAGTGCGCAAGGAGGTTGAACTCAAGGAGGAAGTGGATTTGTGGGCTCTTTATTCTTTTGTCTTCTCCCAGTCGTGGCAGTGGTGCTGGCGATTGGGGGTGAGGGTGGCATATCTGGAGCTAGTACTGAAATCTGCAATGGGATTCCCTCTGACTAAGGAGGGAGAGATGGTTGAGGAACCATCATGGGTGGGTGTAGATACCATATAGGGATGGTCAGCACCATGTTGGGAAGGGTAAGCGTCATGGCTACCTAAAATTCTTGTATTCCCGGTGGGGGGTAGAAGAAGGGAATTTGAGTAATGGCTTGAGGAATTGTCTCCCAAACCGGGATTTTCCCTTAGGGGAGGGAGAAATTAAGGATAAGTGGTGTATTAGGGTTCTCATAGAATCCTTGAGGTAATATTTCTTCAACTGGTGGGACGTCAAGCTATGGAGAGGCCTTAGTGGCAGGAATGGTGTCTCCGTTATCAGTTCCATTAGAAGATACAACACACACTTGTGTTGAAGGGTGTATGAGAGGTGGTGCTCCATGGTATGCCCCCATAAAGGTTGGGTCCTTGAACATTTTGGGGCCCATGTCCATGAGTGAATAATCATATGAGCTAGTGTGGAAAAGAGGTAATATGTTATCAATGTTGGTAGAATGGTTGGGCTCATAATGTGTAATTTGGTCGATGATGACGATTTTCCCGTTGTGGGGGAACATCATTGTTTGAAACACAGAAGAGGTTAATGCCTTCATAGCGTACATGTAGCTATGTCCAAACAAGATATTGTAATCCAGCAGGGTGTCGATAACTTCAATGTCGATGAGGATGGTTTTTCCCTCGAGTTCGACAAGGACATTTTGGAAGATCCCTTCAGGGGAGGATGGTCGACCATCATAGGCTCTTAAGGTGATGGAGGATGGTACTAGCTCAGGGGAGTTAAGTTTTTGCCATACATTTTTGGACATTATGCATGTGGATGCACCTTCATCAATGATACACCAATGAACTGTGATGTTATAAATCTTGACTGGTATCTGGAAAGCTACCAGAGCAGGGAGACATGGTTCTCTTCTATCGAGATCAAATGTGATGAGTCTAGTATCAACTGGGTCAACTTCCCCCAAGGCAAAAAGTAAGGATTTTATTTGATTTGGATAGGTTTGGAGGACCTATAATACAGACATGGCTATAGGATATTGTGCCAAGTCATCGACCAGACTGTAATTGTGTGTTGCCCTAGCCTGAGGGTTATTGACATTCCGTCGTAATGGAATGAGAGGGATACAAATGGTAGGTTTAGTATTAGGGTGTGGGATCATCAAGGGTTGTTCGGTTGTAGCTGGAGACACTTTCTAATTGGTTGGAGTAGGCTTGGGGGGTGTGTTGTATTGATGACCACGCATTTGCAAAAGAATTTCTTCTTCGCTAGTAAGGAGGATATTGAGATCCGTCGGATTACTAGGGTGTATGGGCCCTATGTTTTGATACTATCCCATTTGCGGTGGAGTAGGATGTACCTATTGTTGGGTATTCATCACACCTTGGTGTGGAATAAGGTTTTGAAACACAGTTGGGGGTGGTTGTTGCAAACATTGTTGTGGGGCATGTTTAGGGGTAGGAGATGATGGAGGATGTGGCACGTTCATGGATTCTTTCATCTATTTGAAGTCAGTAATTTGGAGGAAATGGTGAGTATAATGTGCATATTCACTGCAAAGAGTGCAAGGGAAGTTCATCCTTAAATTTTTATTGTGGTTCTTCCATTGGAATTTGTTTTTATTGTCCCCTTGGGGGTTCTGGTTAACCTGATTCTAGTTGCCCCCAGCAGATTGGTTTTGGGGATTACTTCCACCTGGTCCCAGGTTATTATTATTTCAATTTTTTCCTTTCTTATTGGCATTATTATACTAATGGGCTGGATTTTCCATATTCAACTGCTCAAAATTATGAAGTTGTTGAATGGGAGAGGGATGAACAAAGTTAATGTCGACATGTGGTTGTCTATGTGGAGGAGAAACTAGTTGTGGAGGACCAGGAAATGAAAAATATGGGTTTTTTTGTGGCAACGTTCCATAGGTAGCATAGGAAGGTGAAGCACTTTCACTAGTGCCCAAGTTATATGCTGAAGTAGAAGGGGAACCTAAACTTGGTTGAGAATTCAGTCGCATCATGGGTATCGGTGAGGGTCCACTCATGGGTGGAGGGGGAGCAACATGATATGGTTGTTGGTAAGGGGGCAGGGGGTAATATGATGGCCCTCCATATGGTTGTGGATATTGAGGTGCACCATACATAGTTGGTTCTTAATTGTACGATTTGTGGTGTGTCGCGGTACCAATCAACCCATCTGCAACGTGAGACATGCCAGGTTTGTGTCGGCCAAATGGTATTGTTCTAGGTTCATCAGGTAATATTGTGTATAAGTAACCCGATTGAGCATAAATGAGGTCAAATTGTTGGACCTTGTTGATGGCTTCCTCTTCATATTGGGGGAAGGTGGATGCCACATCTTTGGCAAGTATAGAGACGAGTGATTTAGAAACTGATTGAGACATTGTTCTTTGGTGGTTTCTGCTTTACATAAACTATGTCTCCAACGCCATTCGTGGATGTGGTCGGAAATATGCATAAATGAGGTTTTTTTTCACTCAAAGAGAAGTTCTAAACTAGTGTCATGACGAACTGGTAGTTGGAAAAAGGCCAAAAAGGATTTGGCCAAGGATTCAAAAGTCACATGGGACCCTGATTTTTTGTCCACATACCATTTGGTTGATGGAGCAGTGAGTGTTCTTTGAAATAACCTTAAGCGGATGGAGTCATCCATGATGTTGTTTGAAGAGCACCATAAGTGGAAGGTCATAACATGGTTGGTGGAATCTTCCCCCGGATTTTCTTCAAATTTTGGAATATCTGAAGGTAGCTTGGTAGGAATATTGGGTCATGTGGGGTCATGTAAAATGGGATAATTCATGAGTTTAGTCAAATAAAGAATGTTGAGATATGCCAAGTACGGCATGGGGGTATTTGGTGGAGGATTGGCTCCAGCCATGGTGTGAGCAGGTAGTGGACCTGTCCCTTGATAGGGATTTGGTGGGGTTGTACTTCTCCTTTGAGAAGAAGTTTTCCCACGCCTCCTTGTGAAGGAGAGCTAGTGGATGGATGGCCTTGGGAATTGGACCCAAGTAAAGTGGAACCAAGAAAATTTGATCCCAAAATAGTGGCACTCATGGGGGTGTGAGATGGTTGAGACAGTGAGTCGGCTAGACTAGGAACTCCTCCTAAAATAGGAGGGAGATTTTGAAAGCGTCTAAAACGACGAGGATTTTGTGGTTCCCTTATGATGTCCGACTATAAAAGTGAATGTGTGCAAATGGTGATGAGAGAAATAAATGAACAAGAGATTTGTATAATTTGGACCTTCACAAGATAATATAGTTCACAATTGCATGTAATCAAATGAGCATCATACACAAATCAACTATAAATAAGCACACATGTGGGTAGGTGTATTTTTTCCGCGTGGGGGAACAAATAAAACAAATGCTCATGTCCTAAAAAGATGTATCGTCCTTCCGCTCAAATAGCACTGGACTTTCCAAGAGAACTCAATAGTGGGGTCTGAAGCCACCAGAAGAGGAACTAGTGAAGGATGAGATAATCAGTGATAATGAGGGGTAGACGGTGCATATCCCAAAAGAGTCGGCGATATTTCCCAATAGCCACACAAAATCTGATCAAGGTGCAATTGCAGCCCACAATTTCCACCTGGATAAATGTCCTAAATTTGGTCACTCGGTACCTCGGTCAAAGTGCGGCATTTAGATTTTCGGCCTCAGAAATGGGTCACAGGATGGATCCCTTCCAAGAGTTGGGTGACTTGAGGGGGGATGCACAGAACAATCGAACCTCAGCCTTCAACCCTTCATGGGTATCTCCCTTCCTTATGGTGTAGGAAAAATTGACTTGGAGGATTTTAAAGTTCCCTATTTATCAACTTCGAATGTTTGAAAATGTGAGAACCAGATAACGGTTGGTTATTTGGATGCCTACCCCTAAGATCCTACCTAGACTAAAAAAATTATTTTTGCACCTCCTGTGGAGGAAAACTTAGTGAGTTTTTAGAAAAAAATTATATCTAGTGGGCAGAGAGATTGGGGGTGTGAACCAATATCATTTGAATTAAGTGGGTCTAGATAATTTCTTCAAGAAATAGTGGAATGTTTGAGAATTCCTTTGGAGAAAACCTACTACAACCTCCACAATTCAAGATGTAAATTATGTGAGTGAGGAGTGACTTTGCATGTGATAAAGTGAAAAAAATGTGCCAAATTTTAATAAGTTAGGTGTGAATTTGAAACATGTGGACTTCTTGTGGTCCTTACAAATTTTTGTTACCTAGCTTAGTAAGTTTCATTGGTACAACCTTGTGGAATTTTAAAATCCCTAAAGAACTAGCATGTGGACATATGGGTCCTTACCAATCCTTTAAACTCCCTAATGTTGTTTACACTAAGAAATATTTTGAAAAACTATCCTAGATTGCAAGCATGTGGGCATGTATGGGCATGTTACTTTGATCTTTAAAACTCCCCTAGTGATGTAAACTAGGAAAGCAATTTCAAGAAACTATCCTAATTTTGCAACGTGTGGGCATGTATGTGCCCTCAAAACTTTAATATGATTTCAAAATGAAACTAAGAAGAGCCCTAGAGGGGCTTTTCTCTCTCCTAAATATTTTTGTTAAGGGAGATGAAATGTCCCCTTAACCACCTTTCTGATTCTCAAGATCGCTCTATGGTGCAAGAGAAAAGCACACTCAATGATCAAAGTTAATGTATGGTCCCAACATAAGTGTTTTATTTGTGATAGTAATAATATCAACTTAAATTTTACAAACCAAAAAATCCATCCATGTGAAAACCAAAGCAAAAGAGGAGAATATTTGGTTGTTTTTACCCCCTAAGTGCCTATGTTTAGCTAACCTTTCATATGGGAAAGGATTCTAAGTGGAGTGCATGGGCATTACAAATTGCATGAAAGAAATAATTTGAAGGCTAGGGGCCTTCAAATCATCACAAAAACCCTTACAATTTTGAAACTATGGAAATGTGTGTGGGTTACAGTTCTGAAAGAGGCGTAGTGGGCGCACAGTGCGCAAAATGCGTAGAGAACGTAATCCTTTTGAGTTGTAACATACCCACGACGATGCTAAGAAATAAAATAAAAATTATGTCCTCCTTACAGGAATAAATCCTCTCTCTCTATGGGTTCTAATTTGGACAGTCGGGAAACCAGCCCGGTCTTCTAGTTAAGGATCTCTAATTCTAAATCCAAGAAAATCTCAGAGAACTTGATGGTCTCATTTTGTAATTAAACACAAAACCTTTTGACTACCTGGTGCAGGTCTAAGGGAACCCACGACCTTTGTCTGCACGTTGACGAAATATTGAATTTTGGGCACCAACTCCTTTTTCGTTAACCCCCTCCTTCATATGGCCCTAGGCTATGACCTCTTAGAAGGTATGTGATTGTGGGTGCATCCAGGGGTGGTTTCAAACCAACCCACTTTTCACCCCACAATTCACTACAAAACACCATGTATGCCTTTGGCAATACAGTGGTTTCAATTGCGGCCCGCTCAGAGAAAATTAAGACCCAAGCATGTTCTGGCCCCGCATTTCTTTCTTTCGATGATGATCTTTGATCAACGACTATTATCTATCCTCGTTTCCTATCTTTCACGCACCTTCCCAAACCTCCCCGATCTGTTGGCACGTAGTTCCCTTCCAAATCAACGGTTATGATTGGTTACGGCTCTCCGGCCTTCGAGAGTTTCAACTCTCAAACTCTCACTTCCTCCTCAGTAGCTATATTCCAGAGTGGAAGATCTGCTGACAGTTGTCCCTACAGATGTGCGGCTATGATTTCCTTCGTGATTTCAGTCTTCAGGAGTTTCAGTTCTCAAGCTATCATTTCTTCCAGAGAGATTTCTCTGAAATGGTATATTGTCTGCCATGCGTCCTCCTTAATCAATGGTTTTTCTCCTACCTTAGAAATTTGTCCTCCTCAACCAGATTGACAATCTTTCAGCTCCCTCCTCGATCAATGATCGATATCTTCTCTGGGTTTTCATACCTTTTCCTCCTCTCTTTTCTTTCGGATTTCTATATCTGGCGTAGCGTGTCCACCTTCACATCGATGTCTCTCATCGCTTCAGATTTTCGGGCTTCGAAAATCTCAAATCTCAACTCTCACTTTTTCCCAATGTATTTTACTCATAATCGATAATCCATTGATGTGTGTCCCTCTCAAATCAATGGTTGCAATCCTTTCACGTCTTAGAACTTCATATTTCTCAACTCTCAACTAAAACTAAAACTCCAACGCCATTTACCGGAAGCTTGCGATCTATCGCCACGTGTCTCTTTGGATCTAACGATCCAAAGTCCTTCATCTCTTCGGTGATTCTCGCTCAGGAGGTGTCGATTCGGCATCACTTGTCCCCCTTGGTGATAAACAGTCCCAACTCACCCCTCCCCGTAGCCGATATGACGGTTGTTGTCGCTCCTCATTTTGAGCTTTTGATGTATTCTGACTTGGGAGAGTTTTGGCATAGGGGTAGACCTAGGGTTCAACTCTAACAGCGCACCAACAAACCCTAACTACTGGCCCTTTCGACATCACATGTGAAGAAGATGCAGTCTCACCCGAAGTAGCAATGGGGGTTTGCAGGACACAGGTGTCTACAACCTAAGGAAATGCAAAGTGGATAAAAGGCAACAACACACAACAACCTAGCTATTATTTTTCTCCCTTAAACCTACTATGCAATTTATATCTCAGATCTAACACAATATTGCAATAACAGTATAACAGAATGCATAACATAACATCAATCATACAATACAACAAGATATACATGGTTCACCCTCTCCCTAGGGATATTTCCATAGAATTGTGTTTCTTGATATTATATGAAATCATACAGTTCTATATACGCACTTAGCTTGCATATCTCTCTCTCTTTTTCTTCATCTCTCCCCTCCCTGCGCACCCAACTGTAGGGTTGATCTTCGCACCCAGCTAAAGATCTTAAAACACAGATTTCTCTCACAACATAATACTTCTCTCTCAACTATAACAAAAATCACTCATCATAACATCGTCGACCCTGTCCCAGGTCCTCTTGACCTTTATTTATACATTACAATGACTCTCAGACAACCTTAGGCCGAAACCTAGGTGTCAAAACCCTAAATGCCAGAACCCTAGGTGTATAAAACCCTAGGTCAACTTGACCCACGTTTTCAGGGCTTCTCCAGCCTATATTTCCTTCTTTTCACAAGGTGCTTCAAAGCATCCATTGGTGTATTTTTCTGCTTGATGATTTGTCCACGATCCATATTCCTTGTTGATCTATCTTCCTCGATCTTCTCATTCAACATCTCATTTTCTCTTACTTCGCTCTGTCGTTTCTGCTCTTTTGGCCACTTTGACCCAATCTCAGTCAACTTGTTTTTCGCGCAGTTCGTACTTCATATTCTCTCTTCCTTTTTCTTCATTTTCTTTCTTAGTCCATAGCCAAGGGCCAACAAGCCCCCAACACTCACATGTGACTCATCCCGGGGCACTTCAGGTCTCAACGTTATGTTTTATTTCGACTTCAGACTACGTGGAGTAGCCTATGTTTTCTGCTCTGTCCCTCCCTTCCTTGTGCAAATTGTCCTTTATGTGTCTAGTACCCAATTTCAACTACACCTGGTACCTAGACCCTTCTCCTTCTATGTTTACTGAGAGTTGTGAGGCAGTTGGTTGTCATAATACAATTTCAACCGACTTCCATTTACCAAACCTGCCTTACATTCTCCATTCAAAGTCTTCAACTGTGCAGCTCCTCTTTTTGTAACATAAGCAACCTCATATGGCCCAAGCCAATGTGTCCTGAAATTCCATGGATGCTTCATGAACTTGTTTTCGTATACCAATACCAGATCTCCTTGCTTAAAGGCTTTCTTCTTGATGTGTCTGTCATGGTAGGCCTTTTCTCGTTCCTTCTGTACCTGTTGGTGAAATCTTGTAATGAATCTTTCTTCTTCTAGTTCCACCAACTGCGAAAGCCTCTCTTGCATAGTGCCAATGTCATCCATATTTGTAAAGGCTGCAATTCTGAGACTAGGAACCAAATATTCCATCGGGACAACTACTTCAAGACCATAAACCAACTTAAAGGGATTCTGCATTGTCAACTTCTTGCAAGTGGTTCTATAGGCCCATAGCACTGCTGGTACTCTCAAATCCCAATCATCCTTGTTCACATTGCAAATCTCCATCATCTTTGTCTCCAAGATATTATTGAAAGATTCTACTGTCCCATTCGCTTATGGGTGGTATGGAGTACTCTTCTGATCGTGAACTGCAAATTTTTGAGTCAAGGCTTCAATGGTATTATTAATAAAGTGTGTACTTTAATTGCTCATAAGGGTCTTTTGGCATCCAAACCTAGTTATGATATCATCAAATATAAATCACACAATTGTAGTTGCACTACAGTCCTTCACTGCTCTTGCTTCTGCCCATCTTGTCAAATACTTTGTCACAGTAATGATGTATCTAGCTCCTGTGCACTTCCCTGGTGGGTTTATAGGTCCCTCGAAATCAATGGCCCATTTCTCAAATGCTTGTAAGGTCAGCTAAGGTGATAAAGGTATATCATCTCTCCTTGAAGGTTACCCAATTCTTTAGCATACATCGTAGGATTTATAGTATTCCTTAGCATCTTTGTGTAAAGTAGGCAACCAGAGGCCAACTCTAAGAACCTTCTATGTTGTTGTTTTTCCTGCGTAGTGTCCTCCTGCGATGCCTTCATGTGCTTTTGCCAAAATCAGCGGTCTTTATGCCTCCATAACACATCTCCTTAGGATCTCATCAGGTCCCATCTTGTATAGTTTTCCATCTATAAGTGAAAAATCTGCAGCACAGACTACCAGTTGTTTCTTCTGAATGATTGTATAGTCACTAGGTGTCATTCCTGTTGACAGGAACTGGACTATATCGGTGAAGTTATCATAAACCTTTCCGATGGCCAGCAACTATGCATCTGGTAGTGTATCCTCCAAACTAGTAGGTTCCTCTCCATGCTCTAATTTGGACAAATGATCAGGTCCCTTGTTCATTCCCCCTGGCTTGACCACAATCTCAAAATCATATTCCTAGAATAACAGTAGCCATTTTCATATTCTTCCCCCCAACACTGGCTTGTTGACTAAGTATTTCAATGCAGAGTGATCAATAAACATCTTCAATTGTCCTCCCAACAAATAATCATGAAACTTATGCAACACATACACCATGGCTAAACCTTCTCTTTCAGTGGTGGTATAATTTATCTTAGTTGTAGATAGTTTATTGCTAGCAAAGGCTAATGGATGGTCAATATCTCCTGCTCCTGGTTGTGCTAGAACTTCTCCTAATACAATAGAGGATGCATCGACATGCACATGAAACTCCTTATTCCAATCTGGGAAAACCAGAATAGGCGCAGTAACCATTTTCTGTTTCAGGGTGTCGAAGCTCTATTGGCATTCTTTTGTCCATTGAAACTGACAATCTTTCTTCAAAAGCTTCTCCATGGGTGTTGTAAACTGTGCATAGTCGTTAATGAACTTCATGTAGTATCCAGTATGTCCCAACGCAGTGTGCAGTTGTCTAACCGAGGTAGGGGGAGGTAGATCCACGATGATGGTGATCTTGGATGGATCTACCAACAACCCCTTCTTACACACAATATGGCCCAGAAACACTCCAAACGGTGAAAATAAGATGCACTTCTTCAGATTCATGGAAATATGGCATTGTCTGCACTTATCCAACAATAGTATTAAACATTCAATATGATTCTATAATAAGCTAAAAACAGTCCAATCATCAAAATATGCTTCCAAAAATTTATGTAAAAACTCCTTGAATGCTTCGACCACCACCCTAGAAAAGATGGTTGGTGCATTCTTCAATCCGAAAGTCATCACTGTGTACTGGTAGGAACCCCATTTTGTTGCAAATGTGGTCTTATGGCGATCTTCTTTAGCAATCTTGATCTGGTGATAACCTAAAAATCCATCTGTAAAGGAATATTCCTCTTGTCCTCCTACATTATCTAGCACTCCGTCAATGAAAGGTGTAGGGAATGGGTCATGAAAACAGGCATCATTCAGCTTCCTGATATCTACACAGATCCTGATCTCTCTTGTCTTCTTATCCTGGACCACCATAGGGCTAATCCATTCTTATTCTTCAACGGGTTCTATGATTCCTGCTTCCAACATTCTGTCTAATTCAATTTTGACTTTCTGCTTATATTTATGATTCAATCTATAGGGTCTCTTCTTGACTAGCCTTGCATCTGGTTTCAAGGGGATCTTCATCTCTCCCATGGGCCCTTTAATTCCCTTCATGTCAGTGAACTTGGTTGGAAACAAGTCCTGATATTCATACAGTAATTTTGTGATCTTATCAATGGTGGCAGCATCCCAATAATCTCCAACGTTAGCTAGCTTAGGTGTTTGCTTTGTTCCAATGTTAACTTTCTTGATCTTGATCGGTTGTCCAATGAAAGGTAGTTAGACTCTTGGTTCTTCTATGTCTCTCTTCCCTTCTATTTATGCGATGTTCACATTCCTAGGATCATCATCTTCATCAGCATTGATATTGTAACAACCTTGCAATTTCTGAAGAGGATCATCGTATTCATCTGCAGTGATGAGGTGCAGTTTTGCTTGGAGGTACCAGTTTATAGGCATGATATCCAAAGTATTGATGAATTTATGCACCCACTATTCCTGAGGGAAGATGATCTAGGCCTCCTCATAGCTTAGCACATGGTCTTTCGGGAAGCTCTAACCTATATACCAAACTTCGCATCCTTCGATGTTGTCTGAAAATTGCGTTGTCATCAAAGTGTGACATTGTACCCACTTTGTGATGTTCTTCTTATGTGTTCCCCACCATCTCGCTGGTGTTTCTTTCAAATCTTCATCTAGTGCCAACAATGTATGTTTTACTGGTACAACTTCTTCAAATTCCAACAAGAAAGTTTATAAACAATTTAAACCATCAAATGTGGGCAAGTTACTTACTTCTGTGCCAATCCAACGAACTTCCCTGGTCAATCTGGCACATCTCCGCGTAGAAAATTTGTACATTTTGCTCTACCAGTTTTCTAGTGCTTCTTCTGAGTTCGATGATCATTCTCTGTCACTTCTCCAGCTTAAATTCCCATCTGTTGTAGGATTAATGTAATCATGTTGTCTTGTTGTCAATTTATATATATTCTCGAGCTCATATGTGCGGTCTTCTTCTCTGATGGGTTATGTGTATCTCTGACCTTCATCAAGATCCAAAGGTTGAATGACCCTAAGGCCATCACCTTCAAATGTCATTCTTCTTTCCTTTAATTCAACAACATTGGAGTTGTTGAAAGCCCAATCAATTCCTAACGCACAGGATAAGTACAACTATCATCAACTATCTCAATCACCTTAAAGTCCACAAATGCCTTTCATTTTGTCTGTAAAGCTATTTAAAATGCTTGGGCATGGATGATAAAATCGAGGATCATTATGTTGTTGTAATGGAGGTTTGATTATAGCGGTATCGTGATAAGTTTTATTCATTTCCCCTTGTTCTCTTTCCCCTCTCATATTGAATGGCTCGGGCATGGATGATCTAGTCGAAGTTGTTGCAGTTGCAGGATGATGGAGGTTTGATCATGTTGCAGTTGTAACTATGTCCATAGTAGACATATTTCAGTGTATGAACTTGAGCTTAAGAAGGCTCCTAAGTTTTGAGTTTTCCTCTTTGAGCTATTGGAAGGCCTGATGCCCATAGTAGTCTCGTTCATCTTTCTCCTAAGCCTTCTCTCTGTTCTCGCTTTAACTCATTTTCCTAACTGAAGTTAACGTGGCCCTCACTTCCCTATGCAATTCCTGTCTAGTCCTGTGTTGAACATCATTCAGATTCTGAGTTTGCACCCATTTGACCACTTTAAACCAACCTATAACATAAAAACTCTGATGGGCACTAGGCTTACCTCCCCTGCAATTAGGAGGTGACTTCTGGTGCTAACATTTATGGCGTCGTTGCAGGGACAAATTGAATATTTTCCCTGGGATAGAACGATAATGATCTTCTTATTCTGAAGGTGCATCAAATATTAGAACCATTGAATATTGAAACTATGCACCTGGCGACTCCACTGTCTGAACTCCATTATTTTAGTGTGGCTTCTTCTAGCTACACCTAGTATCCCTTGGGAGAACACAACGATCAAATATGGTCTTTGATGGTGAACAAAGACCAGACACATTCCTACTGCACATCATTCACCTGGTGACTCCATGTTTGAAGAATCAATTCGCAACTCCACTCGTTTGGAATGGACAAAATTATGGCTCAAAGGTTTGCTCCTTTTAATTTTTTTGTTGTTCCTGTTTTTCCTAACTTTGATCCTACTGTCGATGAGTGGGTTGATTTTTTGCCCATATTTAAAGAGAATAAAGACGACAACCCTGCCAAACATCTTTGTGATTTTCATGAACTCAAGCACCAATGGGAGACACATCATGAATATGTATTAATGAATATGTTCATGTTCTCATTAGCAAGAGATGCTCATCAGTGGTATCACTCCTTACCCCCTACTAACATCTCCACCCTGGGAAAATTTCATGCAGTTTTCAATAGGCACTATCAAAAGTTTTATTCATCTGAGTTTGTTTGTCATAATTGTTGCGAGGAATATGAATACCATGATCAAAATATGGATGTGTCTAATGAAGGCCATGATGATGAGGACCATGAGGAGGAAGGAGATCTTTTAGGTAGGCTGATGGAGCTAGTAAAATCACTCTCTGTCGAGATAGAAAGGTTCAAATTTGAGGAAAGCATACAGGATTTTCTAGTCCTTGAAGCAGAGGTTCTTGGTATCCCTACTAATGATGGTGAGGTTGAGAATTGCATATCCATAGAGGATGCATATTCAACCCCTGATGCAGTTGTTGTCTCATATGTAAGTGAAGAAATAGTTTTGTATTCAGACGAAGAGTAACAGAGCCCTACATCACATTTTGACAGCATAGGGAGCATCCAGCCTGTGTATGACAGCTATGAATCAGATTATGAGCTAGAAATGTAGGATTTCCAAGAGCATAAAACAAAGTATTATCCTCTATTCACTAAAGGAAAATATTGTGAGGAAATAAACCACCCTTGGCATGTAGGAATCACTGAGCAGCAGATTGAAGAGCAGAGCTCTTCCAATGGTCATGTTTATGATGAATGTGACTCTGACCCTTGGGAGATCCAAGAAAAGGAAGAGCAGGAGGAGAATTTTATCTCATGTCCAAATACTATCAGTGAGAAAACATCACTTGGGATCAGTCAGCCTGCATCAGCCTCTCATTCATCTGTGCTTACCAGAGATATTCATCCATGTCTGAGCAGTTGTGGAGTAGATCAAGTTGTCTATTACAAATTATGTGGAGTTTGACACCCATTTTATGAGCCTGCCAGTGAGTGCATGGAGCTTCATTTCCTTCATTCTTTGGAGCCGCCTAGATTTATCTCGACTAGTGCCTTTGGAGGAAAGTTGAAGGATGTAATCGTTATGCTGTCACAGTTGCATCATCTGTTATCAATCGCTGACAGAGTAAAATAACTTCCAGTCAGGAAGTTACTTGAATGTTTATGGTGGAAATTTTTTTTCACGTAGCACCATGTAAAAATAAATTAGTCTAAGACTGTATATAAATAAGCTCCTATGGAGCCCATGTATGTTTTTTTTTGTTTTTTTTTTATTGGCCTATATTCCTCAGTGGGGTGTTTTGAGATTGACTTCGTAGCCCAATGCAGAAGGCGACTAGAACTACAGAGGAGATCTTAGAGCCTCGTAGGGAGATCTTAGAGCCTAATGTTAGCACATATATTTGTAAGGGGGGGGGTTTCTTAAGGATATGAGCCTTGGGTGAAAAAACGCGAGAAAACGGGCTTAAAAACCCACCAAATATATTTTATACAAAGTTTTGGGTGGCCTGATGGATTGGTGCGTCATGCTAAGGAGCGCACAGATCTGAGTGGTCAATCTTGGTGTGCTCAGATATACAACACACATCCCATATCGGACCCCCCCCCGACCTCTCCCACTTACCACTCCCCCCAATTCTGCGTAGACCACTTATCGCTCGCCTTTACCACCTCCCGCTCTCCCGACACCTATCTCCCACTCAATATCCCTCCTCTGTCTATCACATCTCCTTCTCACACTCCCCCTCTCACCTCCCAACATATGTCTTCCACTTCCCCTCCATGACACCTCCGCTTGTTCCTTTTCCCCTCTTCAATTCCTCCCACCTCCCGACACATGTTCCCTTATCTCCATGTCACATATGTCATGTCGTCAATGTCCTCCTTGACCAATCACACACCACCGCATCCTCCCCTTTGCCTCCATGTCCTCTTCCTGTGTTGTGTCACCCCCACACCTTTACACCTCAACAAACACACATACCCAGTAGCATGTCGGCCACACCCATCGCCTTGTCCTCGTCAACTCCATCCACGTTCGTCAGCTGGGTCCCTCTGCAAAGGTCCAACGAATCAGCAGACAACTAGGAGAGGTCGCCACGTCTTCCAGGTGTTGAGTTTGGCTTGGTCCATCCATGATATCGATGAAGAAGTTATGAAGCCAGGGAGGTGGTTGAAGTTTCGTCTCCCCCATGAATGGAAATTCAGAACAATCTGACCATGAAGGCAGTCTATCAGCATAGACAGTCTGAGATTGTGTCTGACAGCAAGCTACATGAGCAGTCTAACCGAGGAGACTTAAAGGGACTGGTAGAGCCTAGATCGCATCTGACGTAGAACAGCGTATGCAGAGGAGACTACAGATGCAGTCTGACTGAGTAGATGCAACACCATGGAATCTCGAGCATGCCTCTGTTGTTGTTTATGAAATTTTGAGAATATGTATGGAGTTCTATTATTTGGTAATGGTCTTTGGTTGAGCAGAGATCCCAATATGTAATTTTGTTCTACCATAGTTGTTCTTTGGTTATGCAATCGACTTGAGACTTTCATGTTAATAGAAGTTAGCTTCCTTTCTCTTTCATTTTGTCTATAAAGTTGTTTAAAACACTCAGGCATGGATGATCCAGTCGAGGATCGTTATGTTGTTGTAATGGAGGTTTGATTAAAGAGGTATCGTGATCAGTTTTATTCATTTCCCTATGTTGTCTTTCCCCTCTCACATTTAATGGCTCAGGCATGGATGATCAAGTCAAAGCTGTTGCAATTGCAGGATGATGGAGGTTTGATCATGCTACAGTTGTAACTCTATCCCTAGTAGACATATTTCAGTGTCTGAACTTGAGCTTAAGAAGGCTCCTAAGTTTTGAGTTTTCCTCTTTGAGCACTTGGAAGGCTTGATGCCCATAGTAGTCTCATTCATATTTGTCCTAAGTATTCCCTCTACTCTCGATTTAACTCATTTTCTTGACTAAAGTTAGTGTGGCCCTCAATTCCCTATGCATTTCCTGTCCAATCCTATGTTGAACATCATTCAAATTCTGAGTTTGCACCCATTTGACCTCTTTAAACCAACCTATGACATAAAAACTCTGATGGGTATTGGGATTACCTCCCCTATAATCAGAAAGTGACTAGAAATATTAGCACCAGAAGTCACTTCCTGATTGCAAGGGAGGTAAGCCCATTACCCCTCGGAGTTTTTATGTCACGGGTTGGTTTAAAGAGGTCAAATGGGTGCAAACTCAGAATCTAAATGATGTTCAACACAGGACTGGACATGAAATGCATAGGGAAGTGAGGGCCACGTTAACTTCAGTCAGGAAAATGAGTTAAAGTTGGAGTAGAGGGAAGACTTAGGAGAAATATGAAAGAGACTACTATGGGCATCGGGCCTTCCAGCAGCTTAAAGAGGAAAACTCAAAACTTAGGAGCCTTCTTAAGCTCAAGTTCAGACACTGGAATATATATACTAAGGACACAATTACAACTGTAGCTTGATCAAACCTCCATCATACTACAAATGCAACAGCTTCAACTGGATCATCCATGCCCGAGCCATTCAATGTTAGAGGGGAAAGAGAACACGGGGAATTGAATAAAATTTATCACGATAGTGCTATAATCAAACCTCCATTACAGTAGCATAACAATCCTCGAATGGATCATCCATGCCCAAGCATTTTAAACATATTTACAGACAAAATGAAAGAAAAAGGAAGTTGACTTCTATTAACATGAAAGTCTCAAGTTGATTGCATAACCAGAGAACAGCTCTGGTAGAACAAAATTATAGATTGGGAGCTCTGCTCAACCAAAGACCATTAACAAATAATATAACTCCATACATATACTCAAAAATTTCATAAACAACAGGAGAGGCATGCTCAAGCTTCCATGGCATTGCGTCTACTCAGTCATACTGCATCTGCAGTCTCCTCTGCATACGCCTTCCTCTATCAAACGCGATCTAGGCTCTGTCAGTCCCTCTGAGTCTCCTCGGTCAAACTTCTCATGCAACTTGCTGTCAGACACAATCTCAGAATTTCTGGGCAGATAGAATGCCTTCACGGTCAGACCGTTCTAAATTTCCATTCATGGGGGAGATGAAAATTCAACCACCTCCCTGGCTTCATAACTGCTACATCGAGATCATGGATGGCCCAAGTCAAACTCAACACCTGGAAGATGTGGTGGCCTCTCCTTGGTCGTCTACTACTTTGTTGGACCTTTGTAGAGGGACCTGGCTGGTGGGCGTGGATGGAGTTGACGAGGACGAGGCAATG
>SNQJ01S0184578.1:5971-19975 GCA_010110895.2 Picea sitchensis
ACCATGATACACCTAATAACCTACTTTAATTGACCATGTTTAATAACAATTATGGATATTTTTGTATGTTTTCTAATGAATAGTTTGAGGATGGAATTTAATGAGTAATGGTACATTTTTTCTAATATCCATGCTAAAGTGTGTGTGTGTGGCACCAATTAAGTAGGTCAAACTCCCCATGAGAAGAAGAAGGTCCCAACATAGGGAGAGAATCAAGGACCTTGTCCCCCACCTACCTCCATATGCACTACTAGTGCATTTATGAACACTCCCTACAGACTAAACCTGGAAAATATGAAGATATTGAAGAAGGATGTATTACCCCCCTATTTCCTCCTTGATCCAAGGATATGTTGAATTTTAATGCTTAGCTCAAACACATGTAGTTTATTTATGTTTTAGCATGGTCTTGAAACATAAAAATTGCATCAACAATACACTAGTTGCAGCAAACCAAGATCACAAGAAGAATAACCATACACAAAAGACACCAGAAATTATCCTGGGAAAACACTTCTCAACCAAGGGAAAAACCCAGAAATCATTTGCTATATTGCTAAGAGAAGATCACCCTCTCCACTGAAAAATATAGGTGCCAAAAAAGGTGGCCCTCAAGAAAAAACCCTAGCACACAACTTGGTGCTCTATGACCAAGAAGGATAGTGCCTAGAAAAGAGTGTGCACTTCAGTCCTGCTAATTTCAGACCATGCGTTGAGTGAATGAGAGAGATGAGTGATCCACAATGGGGATCTAACTCTTATTTCTACATGACCTAGCACATCAAATGTATTTGTCTATTGGCACAATAAGGTCGACTTGTACAACTCACAAATATATTTAATCTCTACACAATATTAATTATCTTTACATGGTGGGGCCAACTTGTACCCTTTACAATACAAATTAGGGTTAGACAATAATCTTACTCTTAGACAATATAGGAAGGGATCCACACATATTCTAGTGCTCTGCCATTAGGTACATGTCCACCTGTGCTCAACCACAGGGACGCCACTCTCAACAAATCAACTCAACTAAGTCCATAGGAGTACTATTTGGAGAACCATCTCAAGTTGACTCAACTAAGTCCATAGGAGTCTAGAAGGATACCATCTCAAGTCATCTCAACTCAGTCCAGAGGTGCATGACAAGATACCACACACATCATCTCAACTCAGTCCTCTGTATGACACACCCATCACATGGGTTTTCTCACAAATCGTCTCTACTCAGTCCAGAGGAGAATGACTTGGAGAATGTCTCATGAAGCTGCAATCATAAACAAGATAGAGGTAGAGTTCTAGTTGTATAAATAGGCCTCCAATGTAGAGAGCAAGGGGAAGAAATTCAAAGATCTGAATATTGCATTCTAGTTTTTTTTGAAGAATCATTTTGAGACTTGGAGCTCTGCTCCCTGATGTAAAAATTGATATTGGTTAATAAAGATGTTGTCGTTTCCATCTAATTATATTTTTCATAGGTTCCCTATGTTGTCTGTGTAGGGCCCACTCAAGAGGGATCAAGGAACTTGTTATCACACAAATTTGTCAAGGTCCGCAGGCCACATCCATGAGCACAAAGCACAACACTCAAAGTGACTCATTCCAGGCCCAAAATCAATGGCTGAAGCCCAAAATAGATTTGGACAGTTCAATTAGAAAGAGCCATGCATCATTATATATGTCACTCCGAGAGTTTTAAAACGAGAAACATTGCAAAGTCCCGAAGGGTTGAAGCCCGAAGCACTCGAAGTCCTGAAGTGCCTTGAAGATAAGCCCCAGGTCATAAAGAGGTCACATAGGAGGTGGGCCCAAGAAGAAATGTAAGCACCCAACGCATGATGGTGACTTGGGTTTTCAAGGAAGAAATCACAGTCGTCGAATGCATAGCAGATCCGACCGTCGATCTGAGAGGAGTGATTTCGTCATTCGAGCATTGGGGAATCTATAGTCAATTAATGTTAAATCTCTCGAAGCACGAAATCAAGAAGCATCATATGGGATAAGCACCAAGTCACGGCCCGAGTTCACAAGCACGAAGGAGTGATGAAGAAGGAGTTGGTGCCTGAAGCTCGAGTTTCGGAAAATGCCTGTATTGGTCACAAAAGAAGACTTGCAGGGCCTCAAGGCATCAAAATTGACTTGCATAAGTCATTGGCACCACCTAAGAACATTCATGGGTGTCAGGCCTCATCCTGATCCTGATGAAGGAAGTTATTGAGAATGAGAGCGGTGGTTGAGACCTCATCTCAGCACATAAATGGATTTGCAGATTAGATCTCGCATCTGACAACAGGATATTGTCTTCACAGTTTGACAGAGCATATGCTGACTGAAAATTTGAATGCAACAATTCGATCACACTCCTGATGGTTGCAAAAATTTTGCTTATATATAGGTAGTTTTTATATTTTAAAAAAGGGTCGAATGGTTGAGCTAGGATCACCGCTATTGTCATATTTTTAAGAAGAACACTGGTTCTCTGGTTATGTATTTATTTTTGAGACATCTTGGTTAATCTAAGTCATATTTATTACTCCATCTTATTTTCCTCTGATACTGAGAGAGTTCATGATTGACTGATTCACATGGATTGTTATGATTGTATTATGATGAATGTTATATTATAGTTCTGTTATAATTTCTTTCAGTCTCTTTGAGATTTGAATTCAAGAGGATCTTGCGTTTAAGTTTTTTTCTCATTTGGTTGTTGGAAGACCTAATGTCCACAACAGACATCTACACTCTCCTCACCAAATTCTTCCCTCTATTCACCCTTACTCCAACTTACTAACTGAAGTTGATTCCAGACCTCAATTGCTTATGAATGCTAGTCAATATTTCTGAGTTAGAACGTTATTATCTCGAGTCTTATCCATTTGAACCTCTTAAAACTAATTTACATTTACTATATAAACTGATGGGTACTGGGCTTATCCTCATTACAGTATGAGGGTGATTCCTAGTGCTAACATAAATGGCGTCGTTGCCGAGGACAAATTTTAGCAGATTGAAGAGCTCCCTGGGAAGAACGACATAGATCCAAATCTTGATGGTAGACAAGAGAGGGATATATAAATTGACTGTAATAATGTACCTGGCGACTCCACATCAGAGACTCCATTGGGGAGGATCCTATTGATAGAAATATGAATGAATGACTAGGTATAATCTTATGAGCTTTCTGCATGAAATTTTGTTATTCTTTATCAGCTCATTTTTGTTTTTCCCTTCACATATAAAGAGGATCATATTTTTACTTGTTTATTCGGTTTCTCACCAACCTTCCTTTATATATCCATCCTTGGAAGAAGCAGACCTGCTTTCTTCCTATGTTGTAGATGCTGATATTATATCCTCGACTCAACCTACTCATAAATATGAGCTTCATATTGAAACCCCTCCTGAACTCAATCACATTTGAAGCCCTAGGGAGGTTGAAACTGATCCATAGCCTCCTCAAATCTCATCACATCCTACTGTTACTATTGAGCCTTTCCATCAGTGTGTTAAGCCTCATATTCAGCCCACTAGTTTTCAAACTAGAATCAGAGACAAGTTGTTAAAACCTTTAAAGCTTCCATATCATCTTCATCCTTATCCTCTTGATTTATTTAAGTACTTTCCTCATTTTTCTGGAGAGGATCATGTTACATTTGAGAGGTATGTGGAGGCTTTCGAGAATTTTATTGATCAGTTTGATATAGTTCATGAGGATGTTACCATGAGGTTGTTTTCCAAATCCTTGTTATGAGATGATGTTGTATGGTTTAAGGGTTTGGGAGATGACTCCATTGGTTCTTGGGTTGAGCTATACAATTCTTTTTTAAAGTGATGGGGTGAGAACAAATCCCTTGATCAATACTGGGATGATTTTAATGCCTTGAGGAGAGGGGAAGAGGAAGCCTTGGATGTCTTCAAAATGAGGTTTTACAGTGTTTATCATAGTATGCATGTAGATATCAGACCCACAGAGACTATTGCCATGGTGTACTATGTCATGGCTCAACATTCAAAGCTTTTCCTTCTCCCGAGAGAAAGGAAATCTAGATATTTATCGCGGTTATTCATGGATGTTAAGGAAGTAGAGGAGAACCTTCGAGCTTGTGGCAGGATTCAAAGTCAGTATCATCTCAACTCTAAACATAAGGTAGTTTTTACCTATTGTCCCTATGAATAAAATACCATGGATAATTTTGTCTTCAATGCAGGTATCCATGAGCAGCCCCGTCTTGATAAAAATCATGTGTATGAACAGCTAGAAGTAGCAGTTACTATTGTTCTTGAAATGGATTTTTTAACAGTTATATTCTTTATGAAATTTTTATTTTAAAGGTTGATCATAGATATGAAAGGCATCCCATTTTTTATGGATATTCTAGTGATGATGAGCAACAAGCTAATCTTATATTTGATCACTATGAAGATAGTAAGGATGATGCAGAAGTTTTCCTTGTCACATAAGACACAACCCAAGATATTGACCAGGAGCATCCCTTAGTTGAGGCACGTGAAGAGATCGTTTATACACAGCCAGAAGTAAATCAATAGTCATCAATGGATCAACAACCTCCTATGTCCAGCCTTCTTCCACTTGTACCTATAGTTCACAACAAGCATGTTTTTGACCCACAGATGCCTGTGGTTGTCATTCAATCAAGTGTTCTTGTAGAGGACATCAAGCCAGCTGTCAGCATATTTGAAATAGTGAAGGTAACCTTTCATAAGTTAATCATGTGTTGCCTTCAGTTTCATGACCCGGTTGATGAGTACATAAAGTTACACTTTTCAAATGCTTTGGAGCATGCATGCATGATCTTTTTATCAATATTTGAAGGTAATATGGGTGATCAGAAGAATGAAATTAGACATATATCACACTTTCCTTGTCTTTTATGGATCATTTGTAGTGAAGCGAAGGATTTAGTTATCAAACAGTTTGAATGGCTATGGTGGAAGTTTGATTTCACCTAGAATTTTGTAAAACTCAGTTAACTTAGGTTTTGTACATAAATAAGCTCCCTCAGGAGCATGTGTGTTTGATTTCATTTTTAGAATAGTGTACTTGTCGTCCTGTTTTCTTCAATATGATTTTTCAGAGCATGAATCCATAGCCCAACAACTAAGTCACTGAAACTACTTGTTCTTGGCAGCTCACAGGGAGCATGCCATCCCCTGTGGAGCCAAATGTTATCACATAAATTTGTCAAGGGCCGCAACCCGTAGCCATGAGCGTAAAGAAAAACACTTAGAGCGACTCATTCTAGGCACAAAATCAATGGACGAAGCCTGAAATAGATCTGAACCGTTCAATTAGCAAGAGCCAGACGTCATCATATCTGTGACTCCGAGAGTTTTTCTTCGGGAGTTTTAAAATGAGAAACATTGCAAAGTCCCATAGGGAGGAAGCCCAAAGTGCCTTGAAGATAAGCCTTAGGTCGTAGCGAGGTCACATAGGAGGTGGGCTTAAGAAGAATGGTAAGAACCCAACGCATGATTGGTGACTCGAGTTTTCAAGGAAGCAATCGCGGCAGTCGGATGCATATCAGAACCGACCGTCGATCTAAGAGGAGTGATTTCATCATTCGAGCATCGGGGAATATGTAGTCAAGTAATGTGAAATATCCCGAAGCGCAAAATCCCAAAGATTCATATGGGATAAGCACTAGGTCACGTCCGGAGGTCATAAGCACGAAGGAGTGATGAAGAAGGAGCTGGCGCCTGAAGCTCGAGTTTCTGAAAACACATGTATTGGTCACAGAAGAAGACTTGCAGGGCCTCGAGGCATCAAAATTGTCTCACAGAAGTCGTTGGCACCATCTAAGAATATTCATGGGTGTGAGGCCTCATCCTGATCCTAATGAAGGTAGTTACTGAGAATGAGAGCGGTGGTTGAGACCTCGTCTCAACACATAAATTGATTGGAAGATTAGAGCTCACGTCTAACAACATGAGATTGTCTTCACAGTATGACAGAGCAGGCGCCAACTGAAAAATTTGAATGCAACAATCTGATCACACTCCTGATGGTTGCAACTGTTCTACTTATATATAGGCAGTTTTGATATTTAAAAAAAGGGTCAAATGGTTGAGCTAGGATCCCTGTTATTGTAATATTGTTATGAAGAACACTGGTTCTCTAGTTATGTATTTGTTTTTGAGACATCTTGGTTAATCTAATTCGGCTTTCTTGCTCCATCTTATTTTCCTCTGATACTGAAAGAGTTCATGATTGAATGATTCACATGGATTGTTATGATTGTATTATGATGAATTTAATATTATAGTGTTGTTATAATTTCTTTCAGTTTCTTTGAGATTTGAATTCAAGAGGATCTTGCGTTTAAGTTCTTTCCTCCTTAGGTTGTTGGAAGACCTGATGTCGACAACAGACCTCTACACTCTCCTCACCAAAGTCTTCCCTTTATTCACCCTTACTCCAACTTACTGACTGAAATTGATTCCAGACCTAAATTGCTTATGCATGCTAGTCCAGATTTCTGAGTTAGAATGTTATTATCTCGAGTCTTATCCATTTAACCCCCTTAAAACTCATTTACATTTACTAGATAAACGAATGGGTATTGGGATTATCCTCATTATAGTATGAGGGTGATTCCTAGTGCTAACAAAACCTATTTGTATTCTTTATTTATTTTCCATGTTAGTGTTTTGTATTTCATTTTCTTAATTTCTCTCAGAGGATTAGATAAATACACACATCTGTTTCTAACTATAGTTCATATTGTTAGTAAACTGAAATTTTTAGAAGGTTTTCCTGTAGAAGTGGTTGTAAGTCCAATGGAGTGCTCAAGAGAATATTTCTAGGGCTATGAACCTCATTCACACTTTATTGTGTCTTAATTGGTGTTTCAATAGTTTACAAAGTGTTAACAAGTTTTTTTAGGTCTCTTCTCATCATCCTATATAAATTTCCTATAGAATTGTTATAGTTAATATAGAATTGTTATAGTTCTTATAGAAACTTCCTGTATGTGATTTTTAATTGATTTTTCATGCATTTTTAACACATATATTTTCATGAGGTTAACAATTATTAATCAGATAACAACAAGCCATGGTATTGGATTAAGGGTTAGATGCAATCAGATTCATTTATTTCATGCAATAGAGTAGTTTATTTTCTTGTCATTAAGCTTAGTTTCAACTTACATCTCATTGTGTTCCTTTTCATGCAATTAAATTAGTTCTCATGTCCTGCATATAGATTAAATTATTTTCAATTTGGTGTGATTCCACTCATGCAATTAGTTCAGATTCTCTACACAGGTTGTAACAAAATTTCATGCATGAACCCCCTTTACCAATTTCAGACCTAGGTTGTTGTCAGTGCACTTTGCATATAAGCTGCACAACACCTATAATGTTTGTATGAGCCCCAGATTGACAACTAAAGTAACAAGCTAAGGAAGCAGTAGCATTAATGTTCCTATTTCGAGACCCCCAAGACCCACCACCTGTCACTAATGACTACACGCCCCAAATTACTAAAAATACTCTAGATCTTGATCCCAAAGAAAATGAGTTGAAGTCTATGGGAATAGATCCACTGGAAGTAGGGAATTAATGCATCCCCATCATCCAACATGAGGAACAACAAAAGACCAAATATTTTGAAGGACTCAGATGAAATATTGGACAAACACACCATCAAGTATGTCTCTCGCATGCATCATATGGAATAGTACATGGAAGAGACCCTCTAAGAAATGACCAATAATGAAAACCACTAATAGAGGCGAGGAATTCCACAAATGAGGAAAATGGAACCCAATGTATTGCATGAATCCCAAAGTGTGAATAAATTTCTTGATGTAGAACACGTGGGAAACCGCTCAATCAATGACCAATGATGGAATTTAATCTATTGAGCATAATGTAACCTATCAATGATGAAAATAGGCCCATGATGCTACTCTAGGTCAAAATTTCAAAGCAATTAGTAATAGTTGATAGGAGCTTACCTTCTAGTAAGAGGTCAATGGGGACAGTCCATACTGGCATGAGTATAAGACACATATTCTTATCGATTCTAAGAAGTGCTTGACATGGGAAGGCTGACAAGAAAATTCAATAATTTCGAGGAGTGGTCAATGTAGGATAAAACTTCCCTTGAACAAAAGCATGACTCAAAAGTGACTTGGGTAGCATGGACTCAAGAATGAAAAATGACATAAGTTTGTGACATAGAAGGCATAAACAGACACTCCATAGTGACTATAAGAATAACCAATTGAATGAGTAAAGACTTAATGAATAAGGTTTAGTTTCCTAAACCCATACTAAAAACCCAATCTATGGAGACAAAGACTCAAAACTTGGAGCTTTGTTCAAACGCGACATGAATGTTGCCAAACTAAGAACTCTTTTATTTCCCATCGTATTTTGTTAATATTTTTTTTTCTTTTTCATATTATAAATCGTAAAATATAATAAAATAATGCTAGAACACAATGTATGAAACAAGTGTCGCGGGTGAGAAAACTAGTTTCAAGCATAGGGAACATACCCATGCTCAATGTAAGGAATCTATGTAGGATATGGGAAATCGGGGGACTATTTCGTCCAAGGATACATGTATCAAGTCACAAAGAAATAAATGAAAATGTTTACAATTCAAGATAATGCATAAGCAACAAGCTAAAGCTGACATTAGGCACAAAAGCACAAGCAGGAAAATGCAATGCAATATTACAACTTAACACATAAATATGGGATCCCTACAGGTATTGGATAGAAAAATATTGAGAGGAAGTTATGAGGCTTCATTGCAAAGTTGGCAGGACTAAACAGGGCTCTCAAGCCCATGAAAATATTTCAACATGGGTGCCAAACTGCAAACAAGGTTCTAATTAGGGAACCTGTGAACAGTAGGCTCTACCATGTGAATTATAACACTTATAAAAAACAAAGGATTTGTGTTGCAACTCAGTGGGATCAATCCTAAGGAAAAATAAACCAAGAAACAGATAATGAAAAATTCATCGAGGAAAAAATCTAACCAATATTCCAATTTCGATGGCATTACATGTCAAAACAGATCGACATGAAAAAATCCAAAGAAAAATGTCTCCAAAGTCTTGTATATATGACCAACAACACTCACCCAAAAGTTAAGAAATCCAATAAATAAACCTCTGACAACAACATGTGTTATGGAATACAAAACTTAAAAACAACAAACCATAAACGTACAATATGGTACAAATCCTTACAACTTATGCATAGTACTTCTTCAGGTAGAGCCCATTGCTAGATTTAGTCCAAGGATTTCTTCAGTAGTCAACCTGTAAAGTCTCCAGTTTGGGAAGAAATAACGGTTTATGATGCATGTATTCCCATGGTATACCATCTATAATCATGGCTTGAAGGATAGCCTCATCCAAAGGAAATTCAACATCCAACAAATCATGTAAACTAGGACTCGAAGACTCACAAATACCGGGGCTCTAGAACTCAAAAATAGTAAGATTAGAATCAAGAGGAAACTCAAGATTACTTGGGCCAATAGGGAAAATCAAGGGATTTTGTGCCCCCATTGGATAAATCACATGATCAATTACCGATACCTTTTCTTGAGAAGGAAAACATGACTATAAAGGCTCCTTCCTAGAAGCAATTGAACATCGAGGATATGACACCACATAATTCAATCATGGTGCTAGAGAGTCTATTTGAATACTATGAACATACAAAGGTGTAACCTCAGCTAAAGTCGAATTAGGGTGGTGATTATCAGATGAAAGATGATCAATAGTGACAATGCGTATGTTGTGTGAAAATGCATCACCTGAAATAACGTAGACACCAAAACATTCATATCATATACATAATCACGCTTAAGAAGAATATTGAAGTATAAAGGGACTTGCACCACTAACATATTGACTAGGAAATTCTTCCCACCTAACGTCATAGGAAACTAAGGAAGAATCCTCAAATGTTCCCTAGGTTTTTTGTTGAAAGCTAGCATCTCACTGGTAGCTGACACAAGCTTGGGAGAACCCAAATATTGACAAGTCGAGGAGGATAAAATGATTGCAGAGGATTCTTCATTTAGAATACATCAGTAAAAAAAAATTGAATTAACTTCAACCATTATTTAGAAGGGTGTAGAAGAAGGAAGGTAAGGCTCAACAAGAATAATCCAATCAAAGGAAGAATTCCTTGAATTAGGATGGACCGTGCTCGAAAGCAGGGAGAATTCCCCTTGTTTAGAAGGTACTTAACTGGAAATTATAAAGACATGGTCAAAATACACATAACTCCCCAAAGGAAGAGTGGGATCGACAGAAGATTGCATCGACTCGACCACTTTGGTAGACTCATCACACTCCAAGGGATAAGTGGGATGGGCCAAAGATTACATCAACACGACCACTTTGGTAGACTCATCACTCTCCAAGAGAAGAGTGGGATCGATTGAAGATTGTTGTTGGCATAGGGGAAGGCCCATGGTTCAACATTACAAGAGCGCACCAACAAAACCCTAACTACCAACCCCTTCGGCAACACCTGCGAAGCAGATGAAGTCTCACCCGAGGTAGAGGCAGGGGTGGTTGCAGGACTCAAGTGTTTGCAACCTAAGATGGGACACAGATCTCTGATTATATAACTTGAAGAGCACTTAACATCGATCATGCATCAATATTCAGTCCTTATTATACTTTGCAAATAGCATAGAGCATTACGACATTCATTTAGATCTAAAGGATCTTAGTACTTAACAGCAGTAAAACAAATCATATCTAGTAGACTAGCACTAGGCATATACATGTCATATCTACATTCAAATACATCTAAGAAGCACAAATCACAAATAGATCTATCTAAATATATCAAAGAACTTAGCAACTAATCACATCAATGCATCAGAACAAGGCACAAAGTGGGCAACACAAGATTTACGTGGTTCACCCCCACCTTGGGGCTACGTCCACCAACTCTTCTTCTCTATTATCATTGGCCAAGCGGTTACAAGCACAGAGCCACCAAACCCTACTGCGCACAAGACAAAATATCTACGTAGCTTGCTAGATCCTTCTTCCTTGCGTTATAGCACAAAAATCCTTCTACAACTTCTTACAATAACTTGCACTCAACTTCTGCAAGTCTCATATAGGCACTAAGCTCTTACAAACCTTACTTGCACTTAGCATACATCACATAGACATACTATTTGACTCTATTACTACTTTCTTATATTTGCCTATCTTCTATTTATACATACAAAATGGGCCTAAGCATGGGTAGACCCACGGGCCGACATCCCTTTCCCATTACATATTCCCAAAAACCCAAAAAGGGACCCAAAAGTGGGCCAAGATTATGCAATCTCTGCTTCGTCTAGCATTCCATCTTCGACAGGCTGTCTAAGTCCCAAAAATGGTCAAATATGACCAAGTGTTCCTAAAACTTGGTCAAGGGCCAACAGGCCCCCAACACTCACCTGTGACTCGTCCCGAGTCACTCTCGTCTGAACAATTCTGCCTCGAACACCTCGAGATTAGCTCGAGCTTCTTCGACCTGCTGCAATGCTATGACCTCTTATTCAGTGAACTCCTAGATGAGTGTGTCATTGACTATCCCATCTAGGCATTGTTCTGTTGTGATGTCGACCTGTTCTAGCTTGGCTCCTTGGCTTTCAACTTCGATGAACAGTTGGCATGCCTTCTCTTGCACTGGTTGAAGTCATTGAGAGACTTCCATCACTTTGGTCTGGATCGTGTGGATCTTTTGCTGGGTAGTGCATTGCTCGTGAAACCTCTTCATACTTTCGACTGGTGACAAGGCCTTCAACTGCGCCTGTAACGTATCTGTGTGTTGCTTCGCTTCTTGGAGCTGCGACTCCAATGCTTGTAACTATGGATTCTCTGTGATGTTTTCATACGTTTGAGCACTCCTAGATCTCAACTGCTTGCACTCCAAGGCAAGAGATTTCATTCTTCCAACTGCGCTGCAAGCAATTGCCTCTCTTAGGTCTCTGATTTCTTGAGGCGTCTCGGGCATAGTATGATGTTCCAGGTCTGCGATGCACTGCTGAAGTTGTTGGATCACTTCTTCAAGCTATGCCACCTTCTGTGGAATTTGTTCTTTTTCTCTCACTTCCTGACGGTCACAGAGAAAAGTGTTAGATAGGCACTAAGCTCTTACAAACCTTACTTGCACTTAGCATACATCACATAGACATACTATTCGACTCTATTACTACTTTCTTATATTTGACTATCTTCTATTTATACATACAAAATGTGCCTAAGCGTGGGTAGACCCATGGGACGACATCCCTTTCCCATTACATATTCCCCAAAACCCAAAAAGGGACCCAAAAGTGGGCCGAGATTTTGCAATCTCCACTTCGTCTGGTGCTCCATCTTTGACAGGTTGTTGAAGTCCCATAAACGATCAAATATGACCAAGTGTTCCCAAAACTTGGTCAAGGGCCAACAATTGCATCTGCATGACCAATTTGGTAGATTCAAAACTTTCCAAGAGAAAAGTGGGATCTGCCAAAGATTGTATCGGCGTGACCACATCAGGGATAATTTTAATGATGTAAATTTATTTTAAAATGTAGAAACCTTGGTGAATATTACTAGTTCCTAATATGCCAACTATAAAAGGTTTGACGATATTTTTATAAAAATATTCAAATTTCTAAGAATTTTATATAGTTTGTATAAAATTTTGGTGAATTTCAAGGTAAAATAATTTTATCTTATAGAATTTGGGAAAAACATTTTTTAGGATGGTGAATCGTTTTTTGGGAAAAATAATGGAAAATTATCCCATGGGTGAAATTTATCCCCTAAAAGTATCCCTAGACCACTTCATCAACCATCGATTGAATAGGTTGTTTTGGAAACCGAAGGTGACTTGGGAATAAAAGGGCCTTTAGACAGAGACCACACTCTTAAAACCTCTGGAATAGTAGTGTATAGATGAGTGAGGTGATCTCCCTTGAAAATTTTACAGGGGAACTTTGGCTTGTGTCCTATTCATCTAGGTTTCTCGACATTATCAATTCCCCCAAAATGACTTTCATTGACTGGTATCTTTCCCCCATCATGATTCACAATGGCTAGTTTCTTGTGCCCAACATGACTTGTAGCAGTTGTTTTCTCATCTCTAACATGACTTGCAGAAGTTGGTGACCTATCTCCAATATTACTGGTAGTGACTAGATATGTTCCCCCATCATGACTTGCATAGGATGGTTTCTTGTCTCCAACATGACCAACATAGGTTTACTTTTCTCTAGTATGACTTTCAATGACTAGACTCGTGCCTCTACCATGATTGGCAGAGGTTGGTTGCTTGTCTCCAACATGACCAATGAAAGTTCGTGAATTTTCTCCAGTATGACTTGTAGTGACTGGACACGTGCCCCCATCATGACTAGAAAAGATTGTTTTCTTATCTCCAACATGACCAACATAGGTTGGTGACTTCTTCTTTTTACTCTTCATATTTCTATTCCTTTTAAATTTCTAGTTACTAATAGCTAGACTTTCACCAGATAAGGCAGAAGGAGGAGGAGTAGACTTCATTGATGAAGAAGGTAAAGGATCAACATCAATGTGGTGCCCGTTGTTGGACAATTGGTTTGGACAATTGTTTTTCATTGATGTCAACCCTTGGAGAAGTATAGAAGCCACAAAGATGTGGATGATATCGTAGGATAGTTGGTTATCATCTGTCTGATCGAGATTGATGGTGAGTTAGTTGGGTACATTTGATGTAGTATACATATAGCCCCAGAGGTGTAGTTATGGGACCCAAAGTTGATTGAGGAATATTGACATGAAGGATAATGAAATTGAAAGTAAGACTATCATAGATGAATAATACATGTCGTGTCATTTTCGGTGATATGCAGTATGCCACATGGATCCTCACAGTTAGGGAGATATGACCTTGTGAAGTTGGAAGCCCCAAGTAAGGATTAAGAAACCCTAGTTGGTTACAAGTCAACTAGTCAAA